>PVKA01021108.1:0-39208 GCA_004027165.1 Ctenomys sociabilis | reverse complement strand
GAGGACAGGAGAGAGGACAGGAGAGGAGAGGACAGGAGAAGAGAGGAGAGGAGAAGAGAGGAGAGGAGAGGAGGGAGCAAGGGAGTGAGACAGTGAGGGAAGGAGAGAGCAAGAGAGAGATGTGTGCAGAGCCCTGGAACCTAATGAGCAACTTGCCCAGTGAATGCCCACTTCCCTCCCCAGCAGCACCGTCAGCACCCTCACGAGGAGCCTCTCACTGCTGGTCGGCCCCCACACAACAGAAGTCATCTGTTAGAGAAACATCTCTCTAGACACACTCTCAGGTGCCACCCCAAAAGACAGAGACAGCTTCCACTTGGAGTGACAGCACATTTCCCTGAGTGATGGGGATCGGTCTCTCCACCACCTGGAAGGGGCTTGCCTGCGCTGGCCTACAGCCTGACTTAGCACACATCCTTACTGAAGCTTTCACATAACATACAGTGCAAGTCACACTGGGCTTTGATATCCAGAAGCCATTTCCTCTCTGCAGGTTTTGTGCCAGCTTATCCAGTGCCACAATAGGAGAAGCCGCCACCAACCACAGAACTATGAACACGTATCACTCGGCAGGCGGAAAACGTGCTAGGAGGCTTTGCGGCTCTGGGCTCACATAAGCTAGTCTTCTGGTTTGGCTGGACTCACTTTACTGTGTAGAGATCGGCTGGTGGCTGACTGATCTAGGACTGTGCTATAGATCTGAAGTCCTATAAATCCCCTCAAAACTCCAGTGTTAACAGCTTGGTCCCCAAAGTGGAGACTGGCATGAGGAGAGAATGGGGACTTCAGGAGGAGGAAAGGCTCGCAGGAGGTCTTCAGGTCCACAGAAACCCATGCTCAGAAGGGACTGTGAAGCCCTGCACCACCTCCACTGTGCCTGCCACAAGTGAGGGGCTTTGTGCTGCCACACCCCTGCCAGGATGTACTTCCTTGCCTTAGGCCCAAACACGGTGCAACCAACCCATCACGGAGTGGAATGTCCACAACCTTGACGATGCCCACAGTAAACCTTCAGTGTTCATGGGCTGATAACCTCAGATGTTTTGTTATAGTGATAGAAACCTGACTGACGCAGATGCCCTCACCCAGGCCGACTGGGTAACCAAGCTCTGCTCTGGGTTCCTTTCACCACCAAGAAGGCTAACACCATGTATTCTCATGTGGGGTAGAGGACCAGAGAAGCAGAAACCCAGATGCCTCTCAGGTGTCTCACATTGCATCCGGTGCTGTTCCACTGGCCAGAGCTGGGCGCACGGCTAAACCTGAAGCCCAAGCAGATCCTGAGCTGGCAGCGGGCATGGATAGTACACTCCTACAACGTTAACCCTGCTGCCCACACCCCTACATTCCTGTCCATAATGTTAGGAAATCTACTTACTGATTCAGATTGCCAAGTCAGGATCCTATATCAGGCCAAGGCGCTACTGAATACCCATGCTAGGGCTTGGTTTGTTCATGTTCTACCTGAATCTGTAGAATATTTTTTCTTTTCTTTTTTCTCTAGTAGGAAGAAAAGTAGCAACAGAAACATAATCATTTTTATACTGGATATCTGAACATTTCATGTCACAATCCCTAGGCTAGCTCATAATTCCTATTGAGATCAGTCTTCATCCCCTGGTATTACGGTATTTTCAACAAATGAATTTAACATCCAAGGAGTAATGTTAAAGTAGCTACTTATTAGGGTGAGTGCTTTTGTTGTAAAATCTGCAAAATACAAAATGAGCTTTCCTACTGGAGGCAGACTCTAGGGAGATTTCCTATTTTGGAAATTTGTTATCTTTCTCTATTTTCCTTTCAAATAAGAAAAAAAATACTGTATTTTTTCTTTCAGATGAGCTTCCTAAGTGAGAATCACTATTTTCATTGCATCAGGAAGGAAATTATTTCCATTTATGTGAAATTTTCTAGATGACATGAGGTTGGTAAGGTGAAATATGATATTTCCTTTTCACTGGTTAATTCTCCAGTCACTCCTTTATGGATGGTTTCTAGATTTCAGAAAGTGTGCCCTCCCACTTCAAGGACAAAATCAGAACTCACTCGTCCCCGTTGCAACAGTGGGGTTACCTGGGCGCACATCAGACTGCGTGGAGAGGTCCCGTGGTGATCAGAGGGCCGGCATCCTCTTCCGGACTCAACTTGCCTGCATTTGCGTTCGGTTCACTGAGTAGTCAGCGGAGTAATTCCTCCTAAAGTGGAGAAATGATCTCATGTGTGTGCAAAGGCCCGGAGCCGCTGCGCAGGCTCGTGCTCCTCCCTGCACTTGAGGACTGCCCTGCCCTCTCATGCAGAACTTGGGCTCCGGGCGAGGCTGCCCTACCACAGTGCTTCAGTGGGTCCGTGGCCAAATTCTGGGACACTGATGTGATTTCTAGGAACTTGAGGTTGCTCATGCGTAAAATGGGAGTGTGTTTTTGTGCCTGTGACATCAGTCACACAGAGAGCCATGAATCTCCCGCCACCGCACTTCGCCCTCCATCCCTCTGTCCAGCGCCAGGCCTTCTGCTCCTCGCAGTTTGGTCCTTTTCTTTCTGTGCAGCCTGGACTCTGAGGCCTACACACGCAGAAGGCAGTGGAGGGTGGGCCACGGGAAGCCAAACCTTGGGTTTGGAGCTGCAAAGGTCTGCGCACACCAACTGGGAAAGCGCAATGCAGAGGAGCAGAGGAGAGGTTTGGTCCTGGAGCGGAGGGGAGCCGTCAGTGTTCCACTGGCATGTGACCCAGGCTTTCAGCAGCGAGAAGGAGGCTGAAATGACTTCGCTTTTCATGGAAATTATCGTTTAGCTTTGATCTCAAAAGAATGTCACCGGGCCAAGTTCTGATGTTTAGGGCTTGGCACTGGGAGTGGAGGTTATGGGAAAGAATGGACCAGATGAAAAGCGCCGAGTGGGCTTTCTTCTGCGAGGAAGAGCTGGGGGTGGCGTGCATGCGCCTGCGCTCGGAAAGCAGCGTGGGGTGCAGCAGAGCGGGGAATTCCCTCTGGGCCTCAGGAATTTGGCTTTTTAAAACAGAAGTCTTAGAGAAGCTGAAAGAAGACTGTTTTTAATTCCCTCAGTTCCGTGGCAGTTATAAACACTGGAACGAAATGAGATGGAGGAATCTGGGGAAGCAGGCAGTGTAGACCTTTTATTTTCATTTGCGGCTCTGGGTCTGACTCTAACACCATCTTTTAAGACATTGCTTACTTGAAGCAATTGTGTTTAGTTTTAAATTAGATTTTAAAAATCATCCCAAGTACTTCTTCTCTCCCTTCAATTAATTTTCCACTTAAGTATATGATTTCTTTCCTGAAGAAACTCATGCTTCGAGAAGAATACGCAGTTTGAATGTTTTCACATTGCAGGTGACTTATCAACGAGGTACAGTAATATAAAGACAGAAAGCAGACGGGGTCGTGGGGGCTGGAAGTGCGTCCAGTGTGTGGCTGGGCCCAGCTGGCTGTGCGACTTTAGGGACTCCTCAGCTAGTCTGAGTCTTTACTTCTTCGGAGGACTGCCTGAAGGGTAGAGGTCACTCAGATGTGAAAACATGCATGATAATTCATCTTGAAGTAAATAAGCACCTGATACAAAGTTTCCAGGCAGCGCTGCAAACCCATCAGCTCTTTCGTGTCTGTGAATCTTAATTCTGTAGGCAAGATAACCACTACAAACTGCGGTTTCTTCAGGTGCAGGATGGAAATTGTATTATCTGCCCTTTTAGGTTTGCTGTGAAAGCTGCTAAGAAGATGCAGAGTTTCGGGTGGTGACTGAGCTGCATACCCGGAGTATCTAAGGTCATTTAGGAGCATTCTGCACCAGTACTGTCAGGAGCAGGGAGGGCATGGGGCCCTCATGCAATCTATATTTAGTATTTCTTGTCTTGCCATCTAGCTCGACTGTTAGCCCGAGGACATGTGAGCCCACAGGAAAAGCCACCGTGCTTTAATCCCTCACTCTCCGTGGCCCAGGAGTCTCTGTGTCCTCCCCAGGGCCTTCAGATGAATCATGCAAAGCAGAATTAGCAAAATAAATGCGACACTGATGAGCTGAGAGCCAGCCAGGCTCTGTTTGAAGAGCTTCGTCCCTAGTGACCACTCATTTGATCTTCGTACCCTCCCATAAAGTAGACATAATCGTCATCACGTGTCGTAGGCGAGGAGGGGCCAGCGACTCCTCCACACCACCAGCTAGGAAAGAATGCCCTTCCCACAGTCACTTGTGAACATGGGTAGTCTCACTGTCCCTCACACATATGGAGGAAGAACCAGGACAACACTGCTTCTCTTCCAGCCTTTAGGGAACAAAACAGTGGCTGAGTAAGCATCGTACCAGCCTGGCTCAATCCAAGAAGTACCAGGCCCGATCCTCCCCCGCGGCACTAGCGAGCAGAGCCAGACGGCGGCACATTCGCCCGACAACATCAGTGACCGCTGTGCCAGCGTGGCCATCACACCCGGAGCTGAGCTGCCGCTTCCGCAAGCAGGCGGCGCAGATTTTTAACGAAGATTGCATTCGGATTAGAGCATTTCGGTGTTTTTGATGAGACTCACCAAGGACCCAAAACCTTTTCCGGTTGGCTCCCATGTTCTGGGGCTAACAGTCGAGCTAGATGGAAAGACAAGAAAAACTAAATACAGGTTGCATGAAGGCCCCATGCCCTCCCCACTCGTGACAGTACTGGTGCAAAATGCTCATGAGTGACACTCCTGCGGGGTTTCGGATGGAAGGAAACCGACAGGGACAAAATATGGACTCCAGAGACATCGTGTGCCTGGAGAGCAGTGGCGTAGGTCAGGAGACATCTTATTTAGGGAGGAATAAAAACTGCTCCGAGAATGCGTGTGCCACTTCCTGGTGTGTGTGAGCCTGTGGACTGCTTAAGGAACTGGTTGTTGGTAAAGAAGCTAAAGAAAATGGTGAATTGCTTTCTATACCGAGAGGAGAAATCTGTTCGTGCCAGTGCTGGGAGCTGCGCTGTTGAGAAGTTATTTAATGACAGTGGAACAATTCATCAACACCAAGGAAGGAAACTATAGAAGGAAACTCGTTCTGTTCTGGCTGGTGTACCTCGCAAGGCCAAATGCACATGATAACTTCTTTATCCATGGGTACAGTAAGCACATTCAAATTCAACTAAATATATGTGCTCTAAGTTGGGAAATAAGTCAACCAGACAGAGTTAAAAAATAAATAATTAAAAAAAAAGTTACTCCAGTCTTAAGAGAAAGCTTTTGGTTAAAAATACGTATGTCCTTGGGGTCCTCTCGACTCAGTAGGTTTCTTACTAACCCAACTGCTTGAGAAGAGGTTCTTATTCAAAATTCCACGTTCTTAGCAATCACATGTAGGTGCCACCACCCTCACATGCCTGTGTGCTTTTGGGTGGATTTAGGGTCTTCTTCGTAATTATAATCCACATTTTTCTTTGGTTTCTTTTTCCCAATATACTGCTTCACCTGTGTTTCCATTCTTCAAGTGGGTAGTGGGTGCCATAGTGAGACTTTTATGGGTGAGAATATGGTAAATCAAACCACACTTCCTGAGCTGTCTAAAGACAAGGATATTTAGTGGACCTCAGGATTGCATCTCCTACTTTTTCATGTTTAAGATTTCTATTTCTTTTTTTATTTTAATTAATATTAATTTGTGGTAACTCAAGCTTAGGTAAGAGACACCATGACCCTAAACATTGGAAATTACATTTTTATTCATGCCTATTCATTGTTAGACAAGACTAGGTTTTAATTTGAAGAAAAAACAGTTAATTTATATAACATTATTACAGGTACCCAAATAATGGGCTTCAAATCTAGAAATCAAGCTCTATTCTTAATCCATGCCAGTGGATGGGAAGCAGAGAAAATAGACCTAAATATGATCAAAAATCCTTAAATGTTCTAGTTTAGAATATACTTTTTTTTTGGTGGAAGTGGGCATTGAACTTAGGCCCTTGTGCTTACCAGGCAAGCTCTTATTCTACTGAGTCACCTCCTCAGCCCTAGAATATACTATTTGATTCCTATTTGGAAGAGAAAAGGCATGGACTTTTCAGCATTATTGGGCACCTTCTCTACACATAGGTCGATGCAGGACACACTGGGGGCTCCTAAGCACTTAGATACGTGAGAGCTAAGTCACACTCTGGTGCTGTCTGTGGAGAGTGAGACGGCCCTGGATCCACCTATAGCAAATAGGGGCCTCAGAAATTTTGGTGATGAGACAGCGAGACATACGGCAAGCTTCTAGTGTGAAGTGCACCTTCACTTAGGTTGACAACCTGGGAACTATGATTTTAAGAAATGGAGAATCACGCCATGTCTCCATAAAATTACAGAGAGGAAGACCCAGGGAGGGCCGTGGCTTTCTGGCTGTGCCATGGCTGGTAGCATGTGCCTGGCGCTGTCACTTGAGGCCACAGAGTGGAGGCTGAAATTTCCGCCTTTTGACCTGCTTAGTGGAAGAATAGGGTGCTGTGCTCTGTTGTTTCCATAAAACAGCACTTTTCTCTGGAAAAGCTGCAATTGCTACTTTGGCTATAGTGACAGAAGATATGACGGTTCCCCTGAACTGAGTAACTGAGGTTTAAGACTACAGCCACACGCTGCACCAAGCCGTGTCCCAGACATGTCCAGCAGCTTGTGTTCATCGCTCATGCCACATGTCTTCTCAGGCTGGAATTCAGCTGGATTGATGCACACTGTCATGCATTGCTATGACAGCACAAGCTGCTAAAATATAGAAGAAGCACTTCTGTGCCAGTTAATAAACAGCACCTCCCTGGCCCTCCCTCTCATGCCCATAGCTCCACTTAGCACCCAGACTCATCCCTGCCAAGTCTGCATGCTTGGGTAAATAAAAGCTATGCAGGGCCTTCTAGTGTCCTGCTTGGCCGATTCTGGGACCAGCTTTCACTCTGAATGGTGGTACCAGGGTGAGCCTTCATCGCAGAGCTGGACACATACACCCGAGTCTGGCTGCAGTGTCCTTACTATTGTGAGAACCCCCACATGTCCCAGCACACTGGAAATGGAGGCAGAAGAACCTAAGGAATGCAGTCCTGCTGGCCACATGAGCATATCACAAAGCCTCTGCCCTTGGTGCCAAGGGTCACTCGGCTCAAGCACCCTCTCTTCCCTGTGTCCTTTCACCTGACCAGCTGAAGTTCTCATCTTTCGCTGAGCACCCGAGGTCCTCCAGCAGAGCCACATGACTGCATTTGATCTGCACCTTCTCCTTCAACCACGTCCCACTCTCTGTTCCCCTCCAGACTGCATGCTCCTTCAGGCCAGGATCTGAAAGTCGTGGCAGTAACTGATCAATAACAAGAAGCTCATAGAAGTCTCTGTAATATGTGAATACCTGACTGAGTGACGAAGGCACAGCAGGTATGGGAAGCCATGGTTAAGGGTGGCGTGTTAGCTACCTACTTTGATGTAACAGCAATCTAAATTTTCGCAGCTTAAAGCAGCATTTATTATCCCATCATTTGAGAAAGAGGAATCTGGGAATGCCCAGCTGGAGATCTGCTCAGGGTGTCTACTGTGCCTGCAGGTGAGCTGTTGTCCAGACTACAGCCATCTTTACAAGGAGCCAGTAGGCTAGTTTCCAAACTCCCCTTCCAAACTTTTGACTTGGGCAGGAAGCTGCATTTTCTTGCAGTGGCCTTTGCATGACTTCCTGCATCACACAACTGACTTCTCATAGAGTAAGCTCCCTGGGGGCGGGGGGCACTGCCTGCTAGGACTCCTCTCTGAGCCATCACAGTCATGTCCGTTTCATCCTCCTGGTCAAAAGCAAGTCACGGTCTCTTCCTCACAGCCCAGGAGAGGATTGCAGGGCCTGGACACCACGGGCATCGTGAGCTTTGATAGAACCTGCTTTGCAGGGAAGGCTTCAGGGAGGGGCCATGCCTCAGAGTTCTTCAATCTCAAAAGAGCTGAAGCTCTCCTACTGCTTACAATGTGGAGTCACGCTCTTTTACTTTTTCTTTCATTCACTCTTTGGTTTTGGCAATCTCTACTCATTAAAAATAGACCTTTTGCATTAAGCCAAAGATTGGGTTTTATTGAAATACTGTGGATGAGAAACAAGGACAGGAAATCCAATTTGGATTTAACCTTTCTTTGTGAAGATAATTATCTTTGCTGAAGGCAAGTTTAATTTGGCCTCTAGAAAACTCTTATTAGCAAAATAAATGGAGCAATTATGATTTCATATATGTACTGCCAGTCCTAAGTTTGTCATATCAAAATGAGTACTGCAGCATGTTCTAGAGAGTTCCAGATTGGCTGTAAAGCTAGACAGTAATCACAAATATATATATCTGAATAGTCCAGATAGGTGATACTTATCAAACATGTAATGAACACCTGGCACTGTGCCAGTGCCTTATCTGTATGGCCACACTTAGTCCCTATAACTGCTGTGCATCTGGTTTTCACACAGGAGCGCACTGAAGTTCAGAGGCTGATGACCTGCCTTGCCACACGGCTGGCCAGAGCCAGGCCCAGCACACTGCACCCCTTGCCACCTTCCTCTGCTGCTGTCACTGCATATTCTGGGAGACACAGTCATGCGAAAGCAGTGCTCTGTGTTCACCGATAGCTCTTGTCAGCAAGCTGTAAGGTAGGAATTCATATTAAATGGACCCATACGCAAGTTGTCAACCCAACCCTAACTATCCGGGTGTGAAAACTTTGCAGGTACCTAACCGACCTTTAGGAGTTGTCTCCCAGAGCTAACTTTCCCTTTCTTAAGCTGGAATGATTATGTGGGCTCACAGATTGCTACAAGCTTTATATGAGATCAGGTTAACTTTTACAGTGCCTGGCACAGTAACTGTTCGGTAATGACCAGCTATGGCTAAGCTCTCTGCAAATATCAGGGGAATCTGGAATCAGACAGCTACATTTAAGAGTGGGAGAAGAAATGCATTCTTATTCAGCCTTAGAGCCCTCAACATTACAAAAACAAATGTAAGGAAGCCTGGTGTTCTTTCAGTGCATCCAGTCATCAAACATTTATTGGACACCTACTGTGTGCCAGACACTGATGTACAGTGACACAGGAAGAGATTTTTAAAGGTGAGATTCATGTTCACAGGCACTTCTTCACATTGTGGCAGATGGAAGAGGACAGTGATAAATCACTCTGGCACTTTATGATTGTGGACAAGACCAATTGCCACTTGACTCATGCCTAGGCTCTGTCACATGAATTTCAGTGATAATGGCCTCATTTTAAAAAGTCATGTCCACCTGGCATCTGACTGATTGAATCTGAGGTCCCCACTTTCCACTTTTATAGCTTCTCTCTGCACGCTGCATCCAAGAGGACTGATTTTCTTTCTGTCTTTCCTGGTCTCCATTTCCCAGGTATCTCTGTTTTCCCCTACTCCTCTTTCCATCACTGATTCTCCTGTGTTTTGCCAGTTGTCTCTGGCTATAAGCTATGAAACTCACATTTTTTCTATATGCCAAAGGGAAGCGGGCTGGCAAGAAGCAAAGCGTAGGTCTTCAAGGGAAGGAAGTGGTACGCTAGGTCACTGAGTTACGGTTCTTTGCCATCCATCCTCTGTGGGTGTGGCATAAGGGCATATCACACCAGGTACTGTCCATATTTATGGAGCATGTGGAAGCCGTTACACTATATCCCAAAGAATCATGTACTAGGTCAAGGCTTCAAGCTTGACATAAATATATTTTCCCCAAGTTTACTATTGAAAAGTTATGGACAGTAATTCTTTAGTTCCTTGGAGCCTTATGCAGCTATTTTCACACACATGTGTTTTATTACATACATTTATTGTGTGCCTCTATTGACTCATAAAACAGCAAGAAGATGGTTTGCTTGATGTTGACAAACCCATGAAACACAGAGAAGATGCTTGGTCCTCATTCAGAAGCTGGGGCTTACACTGGGCCTTGGCAGCGTCACTGAGCTGGTGTGCTGGCCGTCACTCCTTCCCTGGGAACAAGTGCCTGGCTTAAGCAGCTTCTTTGGCTGACAGTTGTAGGGGCTTCAGTCCATCACTGAGGAAACTTCAGTATGCAAGAACCTTGCAGAGGAAAACTGCTTGGTCCAGGGCATGCAGGAGTAGAAAGGGTGAGCGTGAGGGAGAGAAGAAGAGTACGCGAAGGAAGGCGAGGGGAGAGGGAGAGGGAGAGACAGACAGACAGACAGACAAAGAGAAAGGAGTTAGGGCAGGATACACCCTCCTCCAGCGGGGTCCCTCTTCTAATGGCCCATGAGCTGTGAGTTGCACTGACACACCGATGAGGTTAACGGCACTCCTCTGGGTCCCGCTGTGAGCATTGCCATCCCAGACACCAGCTTTCCATGCCTCTGGAGCAGCTCTTAGTTAAGCTACAACAACCAGTAAAGGGCACGGTGGTGCTAGAATCTGAGATGTGCACAGCTTGGGCCACAAAGTGCAAGCCTGAGATCCAGCATGCTTGGTAATCAGCCTGGGGCCACCCATTCCATGGACTGTGGCTGTGCCATGCTATCAAGAGAGCCTCTTTGGCAGACTTGTATCTCAGGGCCTTCACAATGGTGGAGGAAGAGAAGTCTGGGTGGGTGCTCCAGGGAGCTTGGCTAGCGTTCAGCAGCTGGATGATGACCCGGACCAACACATGCCAGCACAGTTGCCATGCGTTTCACTGTGGTGGCAGGCACTCAGCTCTGGAGCACCTCGATCCGAGTTTCAACAGCTTTATGGCAACTAAAAGCCCCTGATAGGCCTCAAGGCAAGGTGTCCCAGACCATCCATACCTCCTGCAGGACCCTGAGTAATGACCCATCTTCTGTCAGACCAGGGAAGCGTGCCTGTTGGAAGCCAGCCACACCCCAGCACAAGCACCAGTGACCTTGCCAACTGGGGCCAGGAGGGGATGGTGTAGCTTCTTTACCAACAAGTCACCAGTGGTAAGGGTCAGAGTTGCACAGCTCATGAATTCTCAGATCAAAAACTGCCCAGGAGAGTGTTTGGCATTCTCAGCAAAAGCAAGACTGAGGCTTCATGGGTGCACCTCACACAAACACCTTTGTACCCAGGAGATTAGTAGCTTTGAGCAGCACAGGACTCCCCAAAGCTACACAGTGAGAGAAAAAAGGAGAGCCAGTCTGAGCGGTCTGGCCACTCCAGGTAGGTCTCCACACTCCTCTTCTCAGAAAACCAGAGGCAGGAACTTTTGGCTCCTGCAAGCCTCCCTGGCCTTGCACTCTAGCACCTGGGCTTCAGAGGTGGAGACTGAAAGAAACTGAGCAGGGAGACGGAGCCGCCTCGCACCAAGATCCCTCCAGGGTCTGGTCCAAGGGGGGCCCAGAGGCCTTCTCCCGTGACCCCACGCGTGAGCAGGGCCCAGTCACCTTCAAGCCGCGGCCCCAACCTCAGCTGCTCACCCCAGGCTCTGTGGATCTCTATCCGGGAGTCTGCACGCAGGTGTTTTGCTCTTTGCTCTCCTTTCATCGTGGCTCTGACATGCAAGAGCAGTGTCTTTTTAGATCATTAAACTGAATTTAGACACAATTGTTTTTTGAGAAACATCAATGCAAAACCTGCCCCATATGGGACAAGCCACCTTAATCT
Organism: Ctenomys sociabilis; assembly: GCA_004027165.1. NCBI lineage: Eukaryota > Metazoa > Chordata > Mammalia > Rodentia > Ctenomyidae > Ctenomys > Ctenomys sociabilis. The sequence goes on along the minus strand of PVKA01021108.1, from coordinate 27,631 downwards.
GCTTTATCTTAGTCACACTAAATAATCTTAACAGTGATCTGATATTTTGTATCATTTATCCCAAACAAGAACTTTATAATTGTTTATCAGGTAAATGATATTCTCTTTGTCAGTTTGGGCTGTTATGACAAAACGCTATGGATTGACAGAAATTTACTGATAAAATGGCATGAAATAGCAGAAACTTATTCCTTATGGCCCCGGAGGAGGTCAGAAAGTCTAGGTTCAAATTCCCCGGATACAGTGCCCAGTGAGGCCCATTTCCTGGTCATAGATGACTGGAGCAGGCTGCAGAGCTCACCGCGCAGGAGGAGGGGGAATCTCCCCGGAAGAGGCTTTGCGAGGAGAGGAGCATCTGCATAAGCCAGGAGTCAGGGCCGCCCGTCTTCTCAGCACTCCTGCTGACGTCTCCCCACTCAGTCTCGGGACACCCTGGGCAGCGCAGGAGCCTTGTGCCTGTGTTACTACTACTCTGTTGCTGATCACTGCCACTGCGCCGCCCCCGGCTGCTCGTCTGCCAGGCCTCTGCGCATCTTACCTACCTCCGTAGCTGGACCCTTGCTTCGTAAGACACAGAGCAGGCATCCCTGGGTCCGTCCTCTGGGATTTTAAGGAAAGGATCCATAGTATAAATGTATTCAAGTACAAGACATCACAGAACAGAATGAAACTTTATAGGAGCCTTAAGTACTTAGCACATTTAAACCTTCAAATAAGTTTCACTTTCAGTAGCTCTCTTCCATTCTACCCGGAGGCCACGCTCCCCAGACCGTGTTGAGATACACAGCCTATTCCTAGTCTCAATGGGACATTTCATTTTTTAGAAATAAAAACACAGACATTCACATCTACAGGCCGGCATGCAAGCCGCTGGCCCAAGGCAGCACTACCCACTCACCGTACTGAATGCTACCTTTCTGATTTTGTCATTGAGTTGGCAGCAGTTATTGTGATAAGATAGACAGCATCTGTGTGAATCTACAATTTGAGGTAGTTCCATGACCAGCCTGTTAATAAGTATTTAAAATTATCTTAAAAGCAAAAGCTCGTGTGTTAATTTATACAACATGTTATTCAGATGTAGGAAATTATTTTGACCCATCTACTTAATAAATGCAGTTTTCAACTATCACTTTTGGTTTGAGTGTGTTAAAAACTGGACAAGGCATCGCCATGAACCAAGTGTTTTGATAACTTCACCTGAGATCACGAAGGCATATTTTCATTCTTTCTGCTGCTGCCCTTGACTGAGAAAGGCAGCTGGCAGAGCCTTTGGCACGGCGACGATGTCCTTGAAGATGACGGGCGTGCGCTTCCCAGAGCAGCTGTGTCTAGCAGACCTACAGCTATCAATAGCTTTGAACTTTCTATTCATTCTGGTTTTGTGTTCTGCTAAGGTCTACTCTCACCTAAAGACATGGGACAGAAGTGATATCAATAGAATAGAAATTGGACGAATAGAAAAACTTGTTTATTTGAAAAAATCAACAAATTTGATGTCTTTAGTTATTGTGATGAAAAGAACAGAATAGACACAAATCATCAATATGAAAAGTGAAAAATATGTAGTACAGATCTAAAATCCTATAGAAGGATAATAAGGAAATATAAGTGATACATTTGACAAATTGCCTGAAGCTGTTACATTTTAAAAATAATAAAAGTTTAATACTGAATTAAGGAAAAACAAAAAATTCCAGTAGCCTTACACTACATTGGAAAATGAGTTTATAACTGTAAGACTTATGAAATATGTATTTTTAAATAAAACTTCAGGCTTAGATTGCTCTACTGGTCACTATTTAGCGGAACCAGTTGGAGTGGCTCACAAAACTTAGCAGGGTGGCACGAGGATAGTTGTTGCCAGCCATGCCTCATATTGACAATGATGTGAAACTGGATGTCAAGGATGTCCTGTTGAGGCCCAAGTGCAGCACTCTCAAGTCTCAAAGCGAGCTGGATCTCACCAGATCCTTTCCATTTTGGAATTCAAAGCAAATGTACACTGCCATCCCCATCATTGCTGCCAATATGGATACCGTGGGCACCTTCGAGATGGCCAAGGTTCTCCGCAAGTTCTCCCTCTTCACTGCTGTCTATAAACACTACAGCCTTGGTTCACTATAGCAAGGGTTCACTAGCCAGAATCCTGAGTGTCTTGAGTATCTATCTGCCATCTCAGGCACAGGCTCTTCTGATTTTGGGCAGCTGGAACAGATCCTGAAAACTATTCGTGAGGTGAAATATAAATGCCTGGATGTAGCAAAATGGTTACTCTGAACACTTTGTTGAATTTGTAAAGAATGTCCAAAAGCACTTCCCCCAACACACTATCATGGCTGGGAATGTGGTAATAGGAGAGATGGTGGAAGAGCTGATTCTCTCTGGAGCTGACATCATCAAGGTTGGAATTGGGCCAGGCTCTGTGTGTACAACCTGGAAGAAAACTGGAGTGGGGTACCCACAGCTCAGTGCTGTGATGGAGTGTGCCAATGCTGCTCATGGCCTCAAAATTTAAGGATAATCTAATAGCAATAAAAAGGAAGAACTTGGGCTAGGCAGACAGCCAAGTGGACTAAAGTGCCTGCTTAGGCAAAGCACAGCAGCCGGGGTTCGAGCCCCCAACAAGCTGTGCCGGCCCCACCCCTGAGGCCCACTGAGGCTGCAATTGAGGCTGGGCATGGTGGCACATGCACGTAATCCCAGCACTTGGGAGGTTGAAAACAGGAGGATCACCAGGAGTCTGATCTGTGTAGTGAGAGTCTGTAGACCCTGTAGATCCCTATAAAAAAGGAAGAACTTATACAAATTATTAGAGAAAATAAAGATGTAAAAAGTACTTTATAACTCATATTATGAAGCCAGTATTACACTGCTAGTTAAACCAGGCAAAGGAATAAGAAAACTATAGACCATTCTGCTTCAAGATAGGCACAAAACCCTTAGCCAACAAATTAGTAACAGTTCCTAACAGTATATAAACAGATAATGTATAATGATAACAAAGCAAAAGCAGGCAGTTATCTCAATGTATAGAGAAAGAGAGTGGACAAAATTATATCCCCAATTTAAGGAAAAATCTCCAAGAAAACTAAGAATATAAAGGAGTATTTCTCTGATTATGGGCATCTCTTAGAGTAGAGATAGAGATAATAATAAAAAACAACTTACAGTGTTATTTTACTAAAATTTACAGTGCAAATGTCTCCATGCTTTCCACCTATAATCAAGAAATATGCAAGGATATTCACTCTCAAAACTTATTGTACTAGGAGTCCTAGGCAATGCAATGGAGCAAAGTAAAAGATAAAAGGCTTAAATGTCAGAAAATATGTGTATCATTTACTTGCAAATAACAAATTCATAAGAACATAAAGCTACTTCAAACAAGTGAATTTTCCAAGAGCACAGGATATAGTATTTTTATAAAGCATTTTTTAAATATATTATTCATCCAGTGAACAATTTGGAAACTAAAGTATTTTAAAACCCCCATTTACAATGATATAATAGTATAATACTTAGGAATAAATTTAACAATAATTTGCAAGTTTTCATGGTGAAAACTATAAAACTTTGTGAAACAATATTAAAGACGTATAGAGACACACCATGTTCATGAATTGGAAAACAATATTTTTTTGAAACCTCAGTTCTCAAATTGATTCATACATTTAAAACAATCAAATTAAAATTCTTGTGAGTTTTCAACAAAGAAATTGAGATAATTCTAAAATTTATATCAAATGCAAACAACTTAGAAAAGCCAGGATGCCCGGCCTGCTGTGCTGGCCCTGTCCAGCTGAGATAGCAATTGAGACTGGGGATGGTGGGTCTTGGGAGGCTGCAAACAGGCGGATCACTACGAGTCTGATCTAGTAGTGAGACCCTGATCACCCTGTAGACCCTGACCTAAAATACAAAGAAAAGCCAGGATGACTCTGGAAAAGAGCAAGCTCGGGAGTTGTAGTGCTTATTTTCCCCAGTTACCATGCAGTCACACTAGTCAAGGCTCTGTGATGTTGGTGTAAGGGTGAAGGTGTGTCTCAGTGGAGCTGCATACTAAAGCATAAGCCCTTCATCATGCTCAGCTGAATGAGGACTGGCACAAAGGTGTCAAGACAGCTCAGTGGGAAAGGAATAATTTTTGTCTTCTTGACAAGATGTGCTGGACATTAAATATCTATACGGAACAAATAAGCTTGATCTTTACTTAAGCAGTAATGAAGTTAACAAAACTAATTCAAAATGTACCACAGACTGAACATGAGTGGGGAGACTTTGTTACACAAGGTTAAGCAAATATTTTTAGAACATGCACACATCACCCCATGAAAGAAAAATACTAGTAAATTATATTCATGACAAGCAAAACCGCTCTTCTTTCAAAAGATATTGTAAAGAAAATTAAAACTTACCTCACAGATTTGGGGGGAAGACAGAATACTGACAACTTAAAAAAAACACATCTCCAAGAGATGAAAGCTTGGCCACTTTCCAAAGCCATGTGGTAGGTTCCTGTCATGGCCGTGCCTCTCCATGGCAAGCAGCGCTCAGAACAGAGCTGCTCCCATCTTCGCATGGACGCGCCCCTCACTGTCTCCTCAGCAGGGGAGACGGCCCGGGGATTCAGTGGAGTGCTCTCTGGTGCACGCCACCAGAGCCTTTGACTTCACACCTGCTTGGGAATACTGATTCCCTGGCATCACGATGCCTCTCTATATGAAAGACCTTGTTGGCCCTTGCTGGGTTTTGTAGAACCCACAACCTCGTGATGTCTCTTTCTTTTACTCCCTCTCCTTATGACATTTAAAGTTTCCAAAATAGAAATTAGAAACCACAATATGAATTGCAACTTGAATATGAGACCTAACCTAGATAAACCATCAGCATCTCCAGACCATACTCCACTTTTCCACTAGACCTTAAGTTTCCTGTAGGCAGAGATTTCTGTCACGTTTACTCACTAATACATTCCAGGCACCTGGGAAAATTCCTGATATTTAACAGATGCTTCGTAAATGTTTATTGAATGTGAAGGGATTTCGCTGAAAGTTCATCCTGAAACCACCAGTATATATAATTGCCCTGGTGACATCAGACAATTCGTACTCTTCTCCAAATCTTCACACAGGCCCATTATGGTAACAGTGGATGAATTTATTACCATGTCGGTTTGACAGCTTTGTAGAAGATCAAAGAGCTTAAACAAGACCGTAACTTTTGTAATGTAATAATAATAGCATAATCTTCTATAGCTTTACACAAACTGTTTACATATACTAACTGATGCAACCCTCGAATAATCCTTAAAACAACACAGTGAGGGAACTATTAGTACCACAGTTCTGTAGAGAACACAAGTGACAGTTTTAATGATTTGTCCAGAGTACCATAATTAGGTCAAGATTTAGTTTTGAACCCAAGATCTGGCTCTATATCTAATCTTTTAACTACTATACCAAGGCTAGTCAATTTTTAATGTGTCTATAAATTATCTAGTGACATTTTTAAAAGAAAATTATAATTCAATAGGCCAGAGATTTTGCATTTCTAATAAGATCCCATTTGATTCTGTTGCTCCGAGGACCCTGCTTTGGTTAGCAAGGCACCCCACGGAACCCCTCTCGTATAGATCTAAACTGGTAGGCAGGCTTCATTCACAAGGTGATACAAGGAGCCAAGTGCCTAGCTCCTTTCCACCATGCACTAAGATCACTCTGATCCACAGAGGCCATGACGAGCCATGGCCACCTCCTTGCCCCAGCCCCTGGGAAGGAGAGGGGACATGAAGAGTAAGCAGCCCCGTCCTCTGCAGGGCTCGGCCGCAGCTCAGGGGTGCTTCTGTGCTGCCATCACACCTGGCTGCAGGGGGCGAGGAAGGTGAGCGCCAGCTGGATAGCAGCCCAGCTAAATCTCAGAAGCTGTGCTGCTGAAATAAGCCTTTAGAGAGAGGAAAGGAAATTGGTGAGATGAGTTCTGGTCCCTGCCTCGGCCACCATGCAAGCCGTGGACTACTTTGTCACATTGGTCTGTCCTCTTAGTCTGACCATATGCATTTCATCCTCCCTTCCTTGGCTGGCCTGCACACAAGCTCTTTGGTGGCCAGGGAAACCCATTTCACTACTGAGTTGCTGCCCTTAATTTGATCATTCCCAAGCACTGATTAAATGGAATAAATTAATTTTTGCATGCTCTGAAGGTCAGTAACTTAGGGTGATAAATAACAAACATTCTAAATTTCTGAGAACTTCTTCTATCTTTACCTATTTCTTTAGATATTCTTAGATATTCTTCAGTGTCTACCTGATGCTAAAGGAAACTCAGTGAGGTTGGAAATGCTGTTCTCAAAGAGACTAGTTTTGCTTACATCCCTTTATTTCTCTATCTGAAAACGTCAATAAGCAACTTCTGTTTCTGTATCTCCACTCTAAGCAGAGGTCCCTGGAGAGAGCATTGTGAAGGAAATGCATTCTTTGACTTCATCGGAGCATCTTGGTCTAAACCCAGCAACTCAGAGAGGTTTGAATTATGCAGCTCACACAGCACACTAACCTGCCAGCAGTCACGGACAGTTGGCTGGACCAAGGAGCACAGCAGGGCCACGCCAGCACAGCGCGCCCAGCCCCTGTCAAGGCCATGCCAGCGCAGCGCGCCCAGCTCTCGGAGCGGGCTTCACAAAAAGGCTAAGAAGGCTCCTGCGCCCTAATTCTGGAACTTGTGATCATAAAAATTTTGTTTTCACAGTTGAAAAGTGTGTTTGAGACAATTGCTCTTCTTATATTTTGCATTAAGCACATAAAGAAAAAAAAATACCTACAAAAGAAAAAGAGAAATTGAGGTGAAATACTTATTGCTTGTGTCCTGGCATAAACCTGTGAACTCTGGATCTCCGCCATTGGCCATCCTGCAAAATGTACCCAACACAGTTTATTAAAATCAGCTGCATTAATTCTCCACCTTCCCTCTGTGTCAGCTAAAGTGAGGGCTGGCTTTTGGATGCACCTAGGAGCTATTTCTAATGACACTGGTTTACAGAGGATGGTGCTTATCTGGGTCTTGAGAGAGTGGTGGCTTGGCAGACAGCGTGGCTGGGCCATTTGTTTTCACCTTCTCAATAGCCAGTGCATAACAGTGCAGGCTGGCTTGGTTGGGATGATGGGTTGTGAAGACAGCCACGGGGGGCAGCTCTAGTGCCTCACAGCCTGATTCCCCGCCATGTATTGACCCAGTCAAAGTTACATGTGTTACAGTCTTTGCAAAGCTGTACTGTTATAAAACACTTACTGGGAGCTTGCTATTGACAGAGACTTCATGAGAACCTATTAAAATTAGAAACCAGCTACCCCTGGCCCGTTTGGGTCTGGAAACTTATTTTATGTAAGGAGAGAGAAGCTATTTATTAGACACACAAAAATCCCCCAATAGCAATGGCAACAAAGAGCAAATAGCTCAGCCTGAGAATTAGCTGGCATACTGAGTGGAAAGTGGGAATTGAAAGAAGTCGTAAAGACTCTGCTGTGTGCTTTATTTTGTTGTTGTTGTTTTTAATATGCCTTTATTTTTTTTTATAAACTTGGAGCAGTGCTGAGTGGAGCCTGAAGCCCTGGGCCTTCTATAACTAGAAAAGCAAGTACTGGCCTCTGCTGGCAAAGGCAAGGACTGTTCCTGAGTGGAGTGTCCCATTAATGCCGGAGGACAGGACCTGCTCTGTCCGGAGACTGCCTGCATTTCAGCCTCGGCTGATTTATACTCAGCGCAAAGCGGGTCGTTGGAAATTGTGGAGCCAGCAATTTGCTTTCATTCATCTTTAAAGCTTTCAGTTGAATTCAGGGTAGATTAGAGAACTCTCTCATTGCACTAAATAAACTTGAAGCAGTGCTGATTGAGCTCCTCAGACGGGGCGCTATGGGACTGTGCCAGGCTCAGTGCCTATTAAGTCACTGAGAACACTTAGTTGAAATTATGGTCCTGCGGTCACCCGTGGCAAAATGAAGAACAGGGGTTTAATGAGTGTGCCAGGTTAAAAATGAGCCAGTGTCAGGCAGGCATCAGACTCATTAATTAGGGCTCCACTTCCACTACTGAGCAGCTTTACTTACCAGCAGTACCCAAGGGGCAGAGGGGTGACTTAGCGAGAGCCTGGCCATCGTGGCTAGTGGCCAGTTACGTACCCCACCACCTGAGGGTGGAGGGGGCAGGACACAGCGAGTGGGCATCTGTAACCAATTTTCACCACTGACCACAATAAACTTGAAAGTCCATCATCCTGATAGTTCTTCTTTTGAAACTGATCGTGACCTTCGGATGGCACTCTCTCCACTCTATTTCAGGGAGTTCTCAGGACACAAAGTACTCCTACAATATGGCTATTTCTAAAACTATGCCTGTACAGAATAGGAACATGGCAGCTTCCTTTGGGAGAGTCAGACTTTCCTTTGTGCTCAAGTGCCTGAGGGACAGACAGGTAAAATCATCCTACTCATACAGTAATGGAAGAAAGCTCCTTGGCTCTTACAGGAATCAACCAAGCCCTGGGAACACGGAGAGGGCTTGGGACAAAACTTGGCTCTTGCTGTGAGATTCTTATGCTTCCAGTTCTTCATCTTCAAGACTAAGGACAGAAAATCCTAACTCCAAGGAGCGCTGTGGGACACCGAGCATGACCTGGGTAGGGTACTTGGCCCCTGCCCCTAATCTACCGCCCCACACAGCCACGGTGATGGCCATGATCCTGCTCTGCATCAAGGCAGTGCTGCTCCTCTCCTCTCCACGTGCAGTTTCCACTACGTGTATCAGTGGCTGTGAAGAGGAAGGAAACATGGCTGGCAAATGCTTTGGGGATCAGGTTCGATCCTGGCCCTGCGTGCTCTGAGAACTGCATAGAGAGCCATTCTACCAAATATGTAAATTTAAATTACACAAAAATCACTGACTACCTAAACAGATACTAACAAAACTTTGGAATGTTGGATCTGTTCCTTGTGTTAGCCAAAATATATATCACACACACATAGCAGCCAAGAATTATCAGCAAAATATACTTCCACTTAATTTCAGAGAAGAGGCGCGGATGCACTCTGAGCATTGTTTCACTGTGATTCTTGCTAGCAGTTAGCAGTGTGCCCAGCTGCAGGGCTCAGCCTGGTGTGCGGCGGAGCAAGCTGTCACTGTCCTTGCAGAAAGGGAGCACTTGCTGCGCCTTCAAAGCTCCCATCCCCAGTTTCTCCCTCCCGCCTGCATCCCCCTCCTACCCTTCTTCTGTATCCCTCCACCTGTTTTTATGCTAGAAGAGCAGAAGAGCTTGGTAATATTCTTTAGAAAGAAAGGCATCATGTGCCTAATTCAGAGAAACTGCAAATAAAATTGTCCCAGCCAAGTGTGCAATTTAACATCTTTTATGCTTGTCTGTGATAACTCAATGCCATGTTAAAAATGCTACTTTTCTGATTATGGCATCCTGATTTTTTGATTCAAAGAAAAGTAGCTGAGTTAGATGTGTGTGATTTGTCTGATAAGCAGCACTCTATGCACAAAGGCAATGTGTGTCAAGAAAAACCAGTTCCTCAAAATTGGAGAAAGATTACGAGGTGCCACATAGGGCGCCTCATACAGAAGTTAGACGGCCTTTCCTTCAAATAGAAATGTGTCTTTTGAGCCTGACAATTCAGAATGGCATTTTCTCCTTAGTGCTCTCAGTCGCACATAATCCCCCTTGGACACTGCTGTGAGCAAGCACACCCGAGGAGAGCATGAGCGCACCGACGTTTCCAGGCTCCAGCTCACGTCAGCCTCCTGGCACGTGTGTGAACACTCGCAGCTTGCCGACAGCATGGTGTGGGGACGTCACAGAGTGCGAGCCCGAAGGCATGCTGCAGCGCTATATCGAAGCACTTTCCTAAGGAGGTGATAACAGTGAGCTGAACGCTACTTTAAGGCTATGTTAATCAATAACTTCTGAGTTCTAACCTGTTTTGATAGGTCAAATTCATTTCTCTCCATTTATGTCATCTATTAAGTCATTAGAAAAGTCTGTTAGAATCAAGTTTCTTGAACCTAGGGATTTAAAAAACTTTTTATATTTCTAATTTGTAACTTGGTGTCTCATACTAGTTGAATTTCAACCTACTTTAATGAAGGGTTGAATTGCAGTAGCTTTCAAATGTCCGTGGCAGGGGCTGCTGAGATAGCTCAGTGGTGTAAGCACTTGCCAGGCAAGCACAAGGGCCATGTTCAATCCCTGGCCCTGCATGCTATGCGAACTGCATAGTGAGCCACTCTACCAAATATGTAAATTTAAATTACACAGAAATCACTGACTACCTTAACAGATACTAACAAAACTTTGGAGTGTTGGAAATAAGGAAATTCTGTTCCTTGTGTCAGCCAAAATATATATCACACACACATAGCAGCCAAGAATTATCAGCAAAATATACTTCCATTTAATTTCAGAGAAGAGGCACGGATACACTCTGAGCATTGTTTCACTGTGATTCTTGCTAGCAGCTAGCAGTGTGCCCAGCTGCAGGGCTCAGAGGCACTGCATATGCTACGGAGCACCAGAGATTGGGCCAGAACTGGAGCAAGAAAGAGAACCTGTGAACAGACCTGAGGAATACCATGAGAATAAATAGCTCTTCCTCCAGGGAGCAGGTTATGAAAGAGCTAAAATAGCAGACCCTGAATAAAATTATTCCAGGGCAGAAAGTAATTAGGGGTGAGCACATGAAAGCCTAGGTCTAATTGTTCTTTTTAATACGGTGAAAGAAGGCATTCATCATACAGGTCTGAGTGTCCCATTAACAGATCATTCCCCCAATGAGCACTATAAATTGATATTTTTATATATTCTGTAATTATTCTGTGAGGAGCACATCTGTAATGCACTGCACATAGTTATATGTGAAAGCATTAATCAGGTAAATGTCACCATTTAAAATATATCTAATTGTTGACACTGTATTTAAGAATTTCTTTATGTTTTAATATTTTAAGACCCTCATGAAATGAGGGCCAACAACTGATTCAGCTTCTGAGCTCTTCCCTCTCTAGTTCTGATCCACATTCAGCTACTGATTTCTAGATTTCTCTAGAAAGCTTGCATGGAGTCATTCTTTGAATCTCTTGTCTCTGGCTCATCGTTGCCGGTAAGCTATGTCAGACCGTCTGGCAGTGGCTGCGTTCATGCACTGGACTTCACCTTCTCTTACATCTGAATTCTTCTTGGCAGTGCATTTTGCAAGGCAAAGACATCTTTTCAGGCACAGTGCCATTTGGACAGAAACGAAGGCCTCAGGACATTTTTGGAGAGCTGGTTATACATGTCATCTTTCTTCTCAGTACGCAGCTGACAAGGCAATTGTGTTAGCTAGGTTAAATTAAAAACACAGTGTGATATTTAACTATATTAAGCTGCCTTTTGTTTCCCCTAAGAGATTTCTAAATTCTTTTGGAGTTGATATAAACAACCTGGATTGTGACTCAAGATGCAATTTCCTTTCAAGTGCACCCTAGAGGGCCTATGGCCCTGATGTCACTGGGCATAAATTCTAGGTGGTCCACTGACTCCATGGGGTGCACAGCAACGTTTTCAACCCTCTGTGCACTTTTGTTTTCTCATCTGTGAACTGGCAGTGACAACAGAGCCCACGTCTCTGCAGCTTTTGGGGGCTGCGAGTCCACATTCACCAGTGTGCTCCCAAGGACTCAGAAGGCTGAGAGGCCCAGTTAGGGCCTTCATGATGACTGACCCCCAGCTAGGCTGCTGAGAAGCATGGAACATGACACTCACTGGGTTTGGTTTCTCAGGGGGTTAACAGAATCAGAAGAAATATTCGTAAGGCTTAGAAAACTACTTGGGATATGTGAAGGGCTCTAAAATGCAAGGCTAAATGAAAAGCCAAGAGTGGCCAATGGAACATAGGATAGGACTGTTAAGCCCCTATAGTAATGATTTTTTGCTTAAAAGCCTTACGTTTTTATATTTTACCTTTTGAAAGAAATCCTTTTTGCATGTGCAAATATATAATAGAGGCCCAGAGAGAGAGAGAGAGAGAGAGAGAGAGAGAGAGAGAGAGAGAGAGAGAAGGTGCCACAAATGCAGTACCCTTGCAGAATTAAACTTCCTAGTCATGATCATTGTGAGGAGCTCCTTGTGCTTGCTGTGTGCTTCGTGGAATAAGAACAGCTATGTTTATTCATTACCCCATTATGTATAAAATCCTTAGTATCTTTTATTTTTTAAAAATTATTCATCATGTTGTTCCAATAAATGTGAAATGATAATACTATACGATGGGAATTTGAGTCAGATGTGTTCAGAAGACATGGTGCTGTCCCTCATCTTCACAGCACACCACACACACACACACACACACACACACACACACAATCCTCTACACAAATTGACAGATAAACATGGTGGCTTTTAAAGCCAGTGCATTTCGTGCAGCAGGAGGTGTGTTCATACCTGGATTTTCTACACTAAAGGGATGCCGACGGCTGGCTTGGAGAGAAAGGCAAGCAAGGGAAGCTTCACAGCTGTGTGGGCTGCACCCTCAGCCTGAGATTTGTTCCTCAACACTAAAGATGCTGATGTACTGGAGAATCAGAGGAGGTCAACTCAGATTTGGTCTCTAGGGATAGAGACCAAATGGCCTCAGAGAGTTACTTGCAGATCTTTTTTATTTGTCTCTACTGCATAGTAAAACCTGGGTGGGCAAGACTGTCCTCATTCCAGGATCCCTGCGTAGACAACTCTCAGGTTTTACGGGGCTGAGGCTCAGCTCAGTTCAGAGGCCGTTCATGCCAGCGCCTTTCCTCCTCTCAGCCGGAATGTCAGCCTCTAAATCTTCTTCCCCCACCTTTTAAATTTATGGCAGCTTTCAGCCAGGCCTGGCTCACAGCCGTTGACCTCCGTGGCCCGCCTGACTGACCAGAACACAGTATCTTCTGCCCCATAATATACATCTCTTTATCTTCCGAAAGGAAAGGAAATGACTCTTGGAATGGCCAGGAACACAATAAAAACGAGAGAGACTTTCCTACTTTTCGTCAGAGGCATTTGGCCTTAAAAAGAACCACACTGGGAGCAGCATGACCGTTAGGCAGTGCTTTGAGCAGCGCAGCCCAGGAGGTGCCTGGAGAGCAGCCTTGGGGGCCAGAAGGCCCAGCCCAAAGTAAATCATGTTCTTGGACTTTTCATTTAGGGTATAGGTGAACGGTGTTATTTCTGCAGTGCCTCAGAGTTGAATCCACAAACTCCTAGCATGGCAGGCCCACAGAGACAAATAAAAAATAAATTTGTGAGAAATGCACCAGAAGCCGCATGTCCTGAATGCTTAGAGACAGGTACTGGCATGATAAGGGCCACATCACCAGGAAAGTGAGAGGGCCTGGGAAAGACAGAAGCACTCATCCTCACCCCTGAATCTGAATGAGGAAGTTCACACCCAGCAAGAGCACACAACCTCTCCAAGATTTCAGGGACCTGGGGCTAGAAGTCAAGGCGCCTCCAGCTAGGGACGAGCACAGCAGGGCTTCAACAGCTCAGGGCCCTGTCCAAAAATCATGCCCAGCTATTAATTGCACATAAAGCGCCTTGCCTTTCAGTAAGGGTTAGACACAGCATGCAGCAAAAAGCTCCCGTGTTCCCATCTGGTGGTGTTCCCCAAACCTGTGTGCAGGAGGTACTAGAAGCCTGTCACTGGCCACACTGAGAGGGAGCTGGGTACAGCCAGAGAAAATCTCTAAAGGAAAAAAATACAAAGCATGACACTAAGTGCTCTGCAGCCCTGGGTGAACTTCTTACTGCTAATGGTCCCTTCCCTGTGGGCACAGGTGCCAGGAGCCCTGGTCGACTTGTGCTGTCCTGGGAAGGGACAGGCTGATGCAGGATGTGTCCATCGGAGGAAGCACTATTGTTACAGCCTATGGAGGACAAAGCCTGCATTGCTGGAAAACGCATTTCATCTGAGTGTGCCAGGACTTCCTGGAGAAGGCTCTGCAACAGGCCATCAGTTTTCAGCCATGCTGCAACGCACCAAGGGCTGGCAGCTTTTGCTTACCTGTAGTTGGGTCCTCAGGTGCAGAGGGCCGGGTCCCTGGGGGCGCCATCGCGCTTTGCATAGCCCTGGCATGTGGAGATGCACACCAGAGTCCAAAGCAAACACTGCCGACAGCAGTGCCACCTCTGCATTCCCTGCACGCCCGTCAGGCATCGCCACATGCCCAGAAAGGCGTCGACGGACCCGGAAACAGAACCTGCTTTTGGGAACTGTTCATTTCCAATCACATTTCTTCATGGCTTATTTGTAAGGCTTTTTAAAGCAGTCTTGAGACAACCTGTAGCAAATGCCAAAGTTTTAAGTAAACATTCTAGAGTCAAAACTTTAAAATGAGGAAAATGTATCTGGTAACTTTTTTTCCTGGAAACATAGGAAATATATACCTTATTGAGTATCAGTGTTGATGCATCTCAGTTCTTCTTATAAAACGCCACTATTTTTTTTTTTTGTCACCTGACTATTAAAATAAGACAAAGTGAGGGACTCACAGACTAGGTGGCCTTTAAGGCTTCCCTAAGAATATTAAGCTATGAAGCACAGTAGACTATTTCAAGGTCTGTAGTCAGCTACGTGGCATAGGGTGCTGTAGCACAGTCTCTTTCCAAGTTGAACAGAAACACCCAAGTACTAAGATTTGGGCCAGGAATATAGCTCAGCAGAGTAGCCGCCTGCCTGGCTGGTGCAAGGCTGAGTTCAGTCCCCAGCTAACAAACAAGAGGTCTAAGATTCACCCAACTAAATAAAAAATGACTGAAAATATTTCTATTCTGATTAGAACTTCTTTCAATTTTCTCATATTTTTCTTTTGGGAAATAGCATATTGAAGAGGTTTATAATTCAACTTTTAGGGTTAAAATTAGCTCTAGGTTTAAAAAAATGGATGCTGAACAGCACGCAGTAGCTAAGTAACCCACAAATGCGCTCAAGTAACTTGCGGACTTCAGAAGGGACAAAATGACTAATAATCTCATTAGCAATTTTTCTATTTCATCATTTTATATATCTTCAGCTTCAGTACATATTGCTTTGTAATGAGTAAACCAGCACTGTTAGTGTCAAAATTCAGTCTGAGTTTTGGTATGTTACCTAGTTGCTGAGGTATCGAGAATGGTGGGCAGAGGACTCGGCTTCGGCATGCAGAAAGAGAAATAAGAAGTGTGGGAACAGACATTTAGTCAGGCTTACAGCTGCTTCACGTTTGTATACACACAAATATAAAGTGTCTTTCAACTAGATTAGGGTATGTGGATCTTTTTCACCAGAAAATATTGGCTATAATCTAGATGCTCATTAAAAAGTAAAGTTCTGAGCTCAGCATCATCTAATAATCTTCAATAGCTTAGCTGAGGAAATTCAATTTTAACTTTAAAAAATTAAAATAATAATTCTGTGGCTCAAAACTAAGTGCTCCTATAACCTACCTGTAGATCAAGCAGAGGCTGAGTTTCCATGGAATTATCTATCAGCTTGCACTTGAGTGTAGTACCAGCAATCTAAATGGATGAAACCCATCACCCGTGCAGCTTAGAAATGCTGAGGTGTAAGCCTATTTGCATGTTCTTTAAGAAGACATCCAGAAGAAATTGCATTCTGACATTTTTAATAGCAAGGAGCAGCCAAAATCCTCCCAAGGGCTGGCCTGCCTGTCTTGCGAGGCTTCCAAATGGGCCTAGCACCAGGCCCAGTCCTCAGGCTGGCAGAACCCACAGCCAACTTTGCACCCCAGCTGTATGAGTCAACAGGGGCTATTTTTAACTCTAATTCATTTCTTTTTTCTCTTTTCCAAGGCCAGGAAAGGTCCAGGACACCCTCCTCAGACATCATAATCTTAATTCTTGACTCAATTTTGTGTTCCCACCATATTTTTCTTTTGCCTTTTTGTTTCTAGTTTTAAAAATACTTCCGCAGAGTCAAACATGGGTAGAAGCCAATCAGTGAGGACAGAAGAACTCCCCAGGACAGGCGGCTGGCTCCCACCCTCCACCCTTTGCCTCTGTCCGATCCTGCCCTGTGAGCTGAACCTCTCCTGTTTGTTTTTTGTGCTTTTAGCGGTTATCTCGGTTATCTCCATAAATCTAGATAAGAGGCTTAACCTGCTTTCCTCCATCTATCAACTTAAGATAATATCTTTAGACACCTTAGTATGAGAAAGGGAGGATTTAGCTCATTCAATCTAAGCTTTTTCCTCCTCCAAGTGTTTTATATTTATATTATTATTTTTAGCTTAACAGGTCTCCCCTTTGCCACTTTAAATAATGTTAACCTTTTGATCAGAGCTCCCAGCTTCGCAGCCATTTGTACATCTGTGAGCAGGGGTATCTTAAGAAGTGAAAACCCCTGACAACACAACCTGAGGAGTGATAAGGTCACAGTCTTCAGGAGGAATACACAGCTAAAGTGGGGTCCTACAAAGCACAAAGGATGGTGGTGCAGGGGGAGGCCCTGGGCGCCATGACAAGCGTCAGCCTCACTTATAGCTAGCCTTAGCATCTGAGTCTAAGCTGCTGTTCAGACAATGGGTTGTAGACATCTACCCACGTCCAGGTCATCCTTTGCAAAACCTTTTGTGGTTACTTGAAGCCATAGGTTTCATGCTTCTTTCCTAAAATTGTTACGGTATTTCTCAGATACTTCTTTCTCATAGGAAAGGTTTTCCTACTGTCGGTCACCTGATGCGTCCACCTGGAGGCCACTCTGAGGACCAGAGTGATGGGCTGCATGGAGCGGAGGGTGGGCTTGAGTGCCTATCTCCCCCACTTATTCAAGGTGGCTTAACTTGACGAGCCCTGCTCTGAGGGCTGCATACACGGGGACGCATCTGACCCAGGTGTTGCCTCACAGAAGGGCCCTATGGCAGCTCTGGCAACAATGACAGCGATGGCTTCCTGTGCTACTCAGCCCCAGTCATGCCTTAGACAGAGGGGGCCAGGTCCTGATTGCCAGTCCAGGGCTTCTGATGAGACCAGAGCTACCTTCATGCCACTAGAGGGCTCGCAACTGGAGCAGCTGGCTGCCTGCAGGGGTGACTGGGGGCAGTAGTAGTTTTGTTCTAGTTTTCTAATTTGAAGAAATTAAATGAACCAAGATAGTTGGTTCTCAGTCCTGCTGCTAGTGAGGCTGTTTTTACGTGTTGGGCTTTTTTCTTTCTTTTTTAGTTTTAGTTCCTCAGATCCCTCTTCGCATTCCTTAGCCCACTAGGGGCTCATAAATCTTAGTTTCCATAAGCTAAATACAGATTTTTGTGGAAGAATCCTCATGTACAACACATACACACACATCAATTTTCAATACACTAACTGGTCGAGGTAGGAACCAGGGATTCTCTTTCTACAAGCAACCCCACGGTGCAATCACTGGTGGCCTTTGAGTCGACACTGAGGCACATTCCCTCCCACCACTCTGTTCCAGTCCCTCCCCTCTATGTAAAGGATGAACAGAAAATAAACAAATGTATAATAAAGGTGATGGACAGGGATTAAAATCGGCCTTTGCCACCAGGAAAGCATAATCATATCGGTGAGCTTCACACAGGCCTCCTTCCACCTGCCCAAAGCTCCAGAGGTAAATGCTGACTCTTTTGAGCCCTCCTCTGGCTCTGCAATGGGAAACAGCATTGGGTTAATTAATCAGCCACTTGTAAGAGGCCATTGCATGCCAAAGGGAGAGTCCCTGTCCTCAAGCTCCCCGGGAAGGCCAGGCTAACACTGCCTCTCTTCACGCCCATCCTCCCAAGGCTGCACTTGAGCGAAACCCATAGGAAATGGCCACTTATACCAGGTCGGATGTGCAGGCTGCTCAGAGCTACTTCCTTGCCCACTGCCTGCTGGACAGAGCAGGAGGCTGCGGAGCCCTCCGCAGCTATCTACGCAGGGTGGGCTGGGGCCAGGCCCATGGAGGAAGACCCACGCCTCACAGGAGGCGCTCTGCTCCTTGTCGCCAAGTCCTGCATGGCCTTTTCTAGGGCAGACTGATGCAATGATGGGCTTTGGGGCCCAGCCAGCTTTAGAACCTTCCCCTTACAGTTAGGGAGGCCAGACTGGACTTCTTGGAAGCAAAAACAAAGGTGGTTAGTTTTTAAAATTATTTTGCTTTACAACTTTTATAGACCAGGGTATAATTCTATTACCATAAGGCTCACCCATTTAATGTGCACCATGGAATGGCTTTTAGTATGTTCAAGAGATTGAAACCACCACAGCTAAGTCTCTGAAGCTTTCCTTGCCCTCCACCAGCACCACCACCCTGTTCGCTCAACATGCCCTCCCTGCTTCCCCCTGGTTGCACACCCCTGGCAACCACTTAGCTGCTTCCTGTCTCTGGAGGTGTGGGATATTTCATTCAAATGGAATCTTGCACTGTCTGTCTGTGGGCTTTGTGCCTGGCCACTCTCACCTCGCATCACTTCTCCAGATTCATTCACACTACAGTGCGTCTCAGTACGTTCCTTCCCCATCATCTGTGGTTCTGTGGTGACCAACACACAGCACTACAGAGACCTCGCACTCTCCCTAGCTAAGTCATGAGGGGTGTGGCCAGGCAGGCACCTGAGTGGTCTCTATCTGAGGGGCATTTGGCCTTTATTTATTGTGTCCTCGTTCAAGGGGCAATACACCATAGTAAGATAGAGTGGGAACAAATTAAAACCCAGCCCCTGACGGCAGGAAAGGGGCCTTTTATGGAGTTAAAAATGAAACCAGAATGCTCCCTGCATCTCAAAGCAAAAGGAAAAAGAGCCCATTTTTCCTGTGAATTCCACCTCGGCACCCTCTGCGGCTGCTGAAACAGTTGCTGCCAACACCTTCAGCTCCACCCCTATCCCCTGTTCCCAACTCACTGACTTACAGCCAACTGAACTGGTTCCAGCTAGCCACTGCCTTCACTTGGCCACAGCCATCCTCAGGAGCCTCCTGCTACATGCCTATCCTGGCCAGATGGCCCCATCTAATGCCCACCTGAGATGACTATCAACAATTACTTCTGAGTTCCACATTTTGACTGAGGACGAATTGAACTCTCAGCCCTGACAAATGAGTAACACTGTCAGGCCAGAACAGACGGGGCAGACCAAGCTGCATCAAACTGAACCCCCAAGAGCCAACAGTCACTGCAAAAGTTCAGAACAAACCTGTGATGTTCCTGGTGGACAATGGAACAGAACTCTCCACCTTCAAAAGTTCCCTTTGTCAAAGTGACCACCACTGGGGCACTGGAACTCTTGCATTTCACCTGCCAGGCACAAACTCACAGCCTGGGAGGACATCTCCTTTGGCCCAAGCCAGTCAGCCTCTCATGCATAAGCCTGCATATTCAACTTTGACTGTTCCCAATAGGAGAGTGACACCTCCATCAGCCTGAGACAGACAACTGCAACCTCAAAGTTCTACACTTCTCCCAGTAAGACAGACTAATGGCTTGCCTTGGGCCTGAGCATCAAGCGTGCTGGCTCACAGTGGCCCCCACTGCTGTCAAATGTCATGGGAAGCACAAAGGTGCATCTGGCCACACATCAGCTTGGCAGGCTGCTAGTCAGCGTGGGCAAGATCAGTGGTCACAAAGGCTAAGGGCTCTCCCACTGTTTGGGGGCAGCTCTAGCAACAGATCTGGCCAAGCCACCAGCACCTTTCCTCCAAGCTTTCTCTGCCCCATCCAACCCCATTACAGTCTCTTGAGCAAGCAGTACAGTGTGCCATGCTGCTGAAGTACTCTTCTCCTGCCTGCACAGCCAGTTCCAGGTCTCCAGCTGCAGGTGCTGCCAGGATTGCCCTGCAGCCATTCTGCCTCAGCCTTCTGCCTCCCCAGAGCCTGCAGGCACACCTGCTGGGCCTAGAGAGCCTTCTTCTGCCTTCCTTGCCCCTGCCAGCCAGTCCCTCTTTACAAAGACCCCAGTTCTGGACTCAAAGGTTAGCTGACCTGAACTCAACCTCTCAGAGGCTCAAACACTTGCTTCCTCTTTGGAAAAACACTTCTGATTAATGTCACTCAAGCTGCCTGCTGGAAAGACACAAAAGGTCTGCTACAATATCTGGCAGAAACTGGTTACAAGACAGAAATTGCACGCATTTTTTGGATTTTCTGGCTTGAGTTTACAAAAACCAAGATGCTTACTCAAATTATTAGCCCCTGGGAGTTCCCAGTGGTCACCTGTGCAGATCCCCAGATCCAGTCGCCAAGAGCTGCCTCCCCTTTGCCTCTGAGCTCTAACAGTCACAGTCCTTCTCATCAAGGACACTGACGCACCTAAGACCAAGACCCAGCTGTCCAGGTGCCACATGCTGTGCTGGCCCTCACCCAGTACCAAGGACTCTTATGCAAAAATGCATGCTCAAGCTGCTGTGCTGGCACACACACACCTGCAGGCAGCTCAGGCTTCAGGCTCTGTGTCACTAGCCACAATCGCCCATTCCCTACCCCTACTGGGAAGACAATAAAAGTCTGTAGGGTCCTGCTAAAAAAATCATCCCTAGATATGGCCTATTCTTGATAACTGGCAGTGACAGCAGGCCTGCATTTGTAGCAGAGGTAACTCAAAAACTTCATTAAATTAAAAGTACATATAGCATATAGGCCACAATGCTCTAAAAAGATTTTTTAAAAAAACCCTTGTAACTCACACATATATAACCTATGTGCATATTAACTACTTTTGAAAGTTTCAGAAATCCAACCTTGGATCCACTGAAAATTTTATCTGGACCACACAGCTCATTCTGAAGAGATGATGCATGCAGAGCCCTGTTCTGGTCACTCTGGACACTGACCAGTCTGTGCACAGCTAAGGCTTGAAGACACCCTTCACTGGCTTGCTTCCCTTGATTTTTGTATCTTTTCAGTGTGCTTAGCTCAGTCCTGGTTTCCCAGCCCATCCACTAAACTCAATGGATGGTTGCCCCAAGAGAATAAAGTAATCCATCAAGCACTTGACCACAGTTTGATGAGTGCCCATGGCCCATCGGACCCTCTCCTAGATCAGACGAACTCACTGCTACCTTGCTGGAGTAATGCTATAGCACAGATAGGCCTAACTTGACGTCTCTTCATAAAAGTAGCTTAGGGGAAAAACTCTGTAACAAGACCATCTTGGGGAGCTTAGCTGGGGCCTATCTCAGGACCACTGACAGCCCTAACACACAAGGCTTCTAGCTGTGCCTTGTCTCAAAAGACCACATGTAAAATGACCAGCAAAAATTTGCTGGGGAAGCGAAAAGTGGGGAGGAATACAGCAGAAGGTCACCCTCCCTAGAGCCAGCATGCTTCAGCTTCTTAGCTGCCCAGGTGATAGCTCCTGCTGTGGTGGCAGTTGCTTCTGTGTCTTAGAAATGGCTAGTTATGGGCCAGCCAAGCAGCTCAGCAGATTAAGGCACCTGCTTCAGCTGAGTGCAGTGGCTGGGGTTCGATCCCCGAGGTGCTGTGCTGGCCCTGCCCCTGGGGTATGCTGAGAGGGCAAAACTCTGTAACAAGCCGGTCTTGTTACAGAGACTGGGCATGGTGGCACATGACTGTAATCCCAGTGCTTGGGAGGCTAAAAACAGGAGAACCGACTGAGTCTGATCTGCATGGTGAGACGCTGTACACCCTGCAAACCCTGTCCTAAATTCATAAAAAAAAAAAAAAAAAAAAAAAAGGAAGAAAAGAAATGGCTGGTTACTGTGATACCACAGCTAGTTACTATGATGCACACTGTATAAACCAGTCCCCCGTTGGCAAGCCATTCCTTCGCTGTACTTCTTGCTTGCTTATCTCATATGCACCCTAGACCTCCAGAGATCGGATCCCAATATTCTGGCAAGAATCCCAGCCAGTGCCCATTAGTGTAAATGACTCTGCCTCCAAGTCCCGGACGCTGCTGTGTTGTTTCTGCCGCCACTTCAGGATCAGCGAAACTGAGAGCCTGGACTCCGGCGTGTGTGCCTGTAGTCTGCTGACTTGTGCTGAGGTGCTAGGAGCGCACGGTGGAGGAAACTGGCGCTGGGGAAACTGGGTATTCACATTCAAGAGAATAAAACCAGGCCCCTGTCACCAGTTTATAAAAATCAGCTCAAAACGGGTTAAAGATTTAACTATGAAATTACTAGAAGAAAACAGATGAATCACTTTCAAGACATTGGAATGTGCAATGGTATTACAGATAAGACCCAAAAGCCATATGAAATTAAAGCAAAAATAGATTAAGGGGCCATATAAAATTAAAAGGCTTGTACAGAACAAATGCAACAATTGACAGAGTGAGGTGGCAACTTACAGAATGGGAGAAAATGTTTACAAACTGTGCGCGATGGTTTAGCTCTAAAAGGATCCTCCCCAAGTCTCGCTTGCTTGAAAACTAACTGGGGGCCCTGACCCATCAGGCACTGAATCAGCCCTGCCCCTGGCCCCACCCTCCAGCCGCCCTCCTCACTCTGCTTCCTGGCTGTCCGTTTTTGCTGTGCAGTGCCCTCTGCTGTGCTGGTTTTGCCTTGGAATCAACCAAAATAAATCTCTCTTTAAATTGTGGGGAGTGGGTATTTACATCTGAGAGGGTTTAATATCCAAAATTTATAAGGAATTAAAAACTTCAATAGCAAAAGCATAAATAATTTGATTTAAAAATGAACAATAGCTCTCAACAGACCTTTCTCAGAAGAAGACAAATAATCAACAACTGTCTGAGAAAAGGCTCATTACTGCAATTATCAGAGAACTGCAAATCCAAGCCACAAGGAGATATTATTTCACTCCAATGAGAGCGGCCATTATTAAAAAAGACCAAAGTTAACAAATTTTGGTGATGATACAGAGAAAACAGAACACTGCACACTGTGGGTGGGCATGCACAGCTGTTACAGAAGATGGTGTGGAGTCCTAAAAGGTTTAAAAATAGAACCGCCATGAAGTCCAGCAATCTAACTACTGGGTAGCGCATATTCAAAGGAAATGAAATCAGTATGTTCGAGAGACATCGCCTCGCATGTTTATTCCAGGGCTGTTCACAGTAACAAAGAAACGCAAACACTCTCAGTGCCCATCAGCTGATGAACGGAACATCTGACGCATGAATTCAGCCACGAGTAAGAAGGATGACCTACTGCTGTGACAGAACACGTAGGACTGGAGGTCAGCCAAGCCCAGAGAGACAGGCGCCTCATGATCTTGCCCATGTGTGAAATATTAAGGCAAAGTGGATCTCAAAGAAGCTGGGAGCGCGATGGCCGACGAGGGTGGCCCTGCTGCCCCTGGGCCTGAGCTACAGTCGGCAGTGTGACAAGCCCTAGTGTGCTAGTGTACTGCAGGGCAACTACAGATGACGGTGCTGTCATGTATTTCAGGAGCAAAGGGTTTTGAGTGTTCTCTTCATAAAGAGAATGTTTGAAGAGATGTGTGTCCTGACTTGCACATTACAGAATGTATACATGTATTGAAACATCACCTGGTATCAAATAAATATGTACTTCATATGTTTTGGCGTGTATTTATTAAAGTAAATTTTAAAAAACTTAGAAAATTGAGTACTTTCACATGCTATTGTTCTGTCATCTTTAGACTGGGTACAGATGGCATGCCGCAGTGTCCTGCACTGGCTGCACCCACTCAGCAAGACAACACTCCTGGGGGCCACGGCAGGGCCACTCCTCCCTCCTTGCTGCTACATAGCTCTGTCCTGAGAGCCCCAACTCAGCCTCAAGCCCACCCTCCTCCCGCTTCACTGTGAAGAAGCAAGGGACAAGAGGCTGTCACTTTCCAGGGAGAGCTCCTCGGCAGCTACAAACGCAGCCTGAGCGCGGGTATCATGAAGGCAGCGGCAGCGGTGGCAACGAAGGGAAACCTTGCGACGTGAAGTGTACACACGTCCACTGCACTGATGGCCCAGATTCTGGGAAAGGCAGGAGAGGACAAGGGCATGCGGCATTTTTCCAAGGCAAGATATGTAGCCATCATCAGATTCTCAAGGCACTCAAAAAGCCTGAACACAATAGACTGAAAATTAAGGAGCACTGGAAGGGAAAGCCGCAGTTCCAAGGCCTGTCTTCCTCCGTGTCTCAGGAGGGTGAACTCAGGTAATTTCTTACACTTAAGTGACCCATACAATAAAAATGGAAATAGGCCTAGCATGTTAAATATTGCTATATGTTCCAAAAGAATGCAAGATATGATTTTAATATATATCTCCTCATGATTTTTTTCTTTATTTAAAGGGTCTTCATTAGTGGAAACATAAAATTACTAATTCAGGCTCACATTACTGCTATAAGCTAAATTTCCCCAAAATATTGTAGATCTGTGTAAGACAACATCAGGTTTATGTGATTTGTCCACCATTATCAACAGCAAATCTGTGGCAGCTAACAAACACACACAGAAACTCTGGCACCCCTTCCTAGCCTCAGTCTCTCTGAGGAACTTTCTTCTCATCTCACAGAACAGAAACCAGGACCATTCCAGAATCAGATAGTGTGCTGAAGGCTTTGCTTTTTACATGGTTCCCCCTCTCCTACGGTTTAATAACATCTTCAGTTTTGACAAACGAAACTATCCTAGGATGTGCCCACTGGTATGTCTAATGGGGTTGTAAGTACTGTGACGTGTGAAGAGCCCACAAATCGCAGGTGTTGACTGTTACGGCTGATACATAAGGGATGACTGGTTTCTACCAACTTCTAAAAAAATTATTTTCTTCCTACATGAGGACAAAAGCTAAATCTCAAAACTAAAAATAGAAAATAAAATAACCAGTTTAGTCTATAATGTCAAATAGTCAGCTTTTTTTTTTTTACTTTCTTTAATTAATTCATTTTTACTGTATAGAAATTATCTATAGAGAGAGTGTGTAGGGGACATAAGTACTGAGGTACAATGAGCAACTGCTGGCAAAATTAAGATAATTGGTCACGCTAATTGGAGGGTAATGTGTAGCATTTTTTGTCTATGATTTAGATGTGCAAGTTTTGGTAGAGTTGCAGGTCCATTTAGATTTTTTTATTACCTTTATTATCTACATTCCCTTTCTTAAGCAAATAAATGATCAAAACCAGTATGATGTTTACATACTTTAGAACAAAAAAGACATCGAGGGGAAAAAAATGAATACTCAGCATTTTAGACTTTTTGTGATGAAAAGAACTGCTATTTTTCTCTTGCCTGTGCTATAGTACCTCATCCATGGTTATTGTGGAAAAATTCATTTTTTAAAGACATTGGTAAAAGGGGAAATTAGGAGTTTTCGCTTTCCCTGATTTCCACGGAAGTTGGTCTTCCTGTGAATTCCTGCTCTGGCTACATCGCGGGTCTCAGCGCAAACGCCCAGGATGATGTGCGTCTGCACCCCTTGTGACGATCTCACGCAAGGGAGAGGGTATTCTTGGGTCTACTGGTGTTGCTTTGGGCAAAAGGTTCTGTCACTTTTTCTCTTTCTTTCTTCAGAACCAGAGATTGAACTGAGGCCCTTGCACTTGCCAGGCAAGCACTTCTTCTACTGAGCCATCTCCCTGGCCCCTATCACTTTCCTTGATTATAGAATGTTTCCCTTTTTATTTTTATATTTTTATTTAATGACTTTTTTGGAAGGTGCCAACCCCGGGGGGGCAGCACTAGCGCCACAGTACTTACTTCCAGGGACTGAGACGTGTTGCAGGCGTACCCGCCAGAAGCACCAAGGCCAGTGAGCTGGGCACTGTGGGCACACGGCACGAGCAGGCTTTCCCTGCAGGACTTCAGAACTCCAATGCTGCATGTAACCCAGCACAGTGTTCTCCTGATACGACTGCTCACAGCCCTCCCCACCAGCGCCTACTAAGCCCTCACCGATCCCTCTGTTGTAAGAACCTGCACTCCACAGTCAGAGCGCCTGGGTAGCTTTGCCATGAGCTATCAACCTCTTCCTCCTCTGGAAAGTGTGTGTGTGTTTGTGTGTGTACAATATTTAATACAATATGACCATCACACGTATGTAGTGAGACCCTGTCTCAAAAAGACAAAAAAAAAAAAAAAAGAATTAAACAAGATACCACATGTGCAGACTTAGCACACAGCTTGTCAATAGCAAGAGGTCAATTAATACAAATGCTATTGTTGCCGTTGCTAATGTTAATTTTGTAGATTACAGATTTATTAAATTACAACATTTTGTCTTTTTAAGATTCAGAAGGCCACATACAGAAGGCACTATCAAATTTACTTCCCTGTCATCCGTTTAAAATTTAATTACTCACTCAACAAACACGTTTGACACTGTTCCACGAGTTGTGCTGAAGCAAGGGGACTCAAAGCAAAAGACACATCACCTCAGCTTTTGCCACCAGTGTGGGGACAACTGGCGGCATTCATTACTCCTGCTGGGGGCATACCCCTAGGCTATGCCCAGATGTTAACTCCCAGAGAAAAAAGCCACATCTTGTGAGACTGGCCCTGAAGACTGTCAGAGTTAGCAGGCCTCTGCTGTGAGGCAGGGACCTAGCAATGGCCGATGACTGGCGGTGGTCAGTGGGGGCCCTGCAGGGAGGATGTCAGAGAGGTGGTACCAGCTGAACCCATCACAAAGGGCTACACCAGGGAGGGTCCTGTGTGTTATGTTAAAGAATTTTATTTCATCCTGAAGATACATTTACTGCTGGATTCTAAAGGAAGGATGATGAGCCTTGGCAGCCTGGTGTTTTAGAAAGGTCACTCTAAGCCTTTGGAAACCTCCCTAAGCCTGTATTTCCTCACTAGTAAAAAGTGAATCACAGCAATACTTACCATATAAAAGTGTTCTGAGAATTAAATGAAATTAATATGAAGTCCTGGGCAGTGTGCTCAATTAATTTTGATGATTATGATTATTATAAATCCCAGTTCTCACTATGGCCTTTTGTTCTGACAAGAATATAAAGTACAAAACACACTGAGCTAGGAGGGAGACTAGGCACCCCACAGCAGAGGAAGCCCCTCCTGAGGCCACTGAGCTCCTAGGAGCATGTGCTGGGACTCGAACTCAGTCCTGCCTCTCTTCAAAGCTTTTAGACTGGCCAGGCCACACACCTTTCCCTCGGTCTTTTAAAGCTGTGTTAAGTACCTCACTCCAGAATCTCCCTGAAGCCCAGCTGGTTTCTTGGAGACACTAATATTGCCCTTCCAAGAGAAATTTTCCTTGTCAGCACATCCTCCCAGGCACATCACCCGGAACACATAATAAAAAATACTTAAAGTTTTCTTACCTGCATTAACTATGTTTTAAATGCAGCCCAAGAGTTCCTTGCCATTCAGTAAGCCCAGCCAGCCCAGCATGTCCAGCCTTCAGTTTAGAAGGTGTCAAGGTTCTGGAAAGAGGGAGAACCCACACCCCGAAAGAAGGCCTGGCAGGAATTCGAATCTTCAGTGACTCACTTTTCCCCTGTAAGTGGACCCAGGACAAAGGTCGTGCAGGGGGCGGGACAACCCTGGTGCAGAGCCCGAGCAGGCCAGCGGCTGCTGACACTCAAGGCTGAGGGCTCTGCTTGAAGCTTTTGGACCTCAGTGGACCTGCGCACCATAGGAGGCTCGATTCCACCAAGTAGGCTGCTGGGCTTGCGCCTCAAGGCACCTCTGCTGCTGGGCAGGAGGTGACACCTGGC
>PVKA01021107.1:0-39209 GCA_004027165.1 Ctenomys sociabilis | reverse complement strand
CAGGATACTGTAGTTCAATCCCCAGATCCTCATGCCTTACCAGACCTGCCCTGAAGGCATCCTGAGCCAGCCAAAAAAGTCCATCTCTTCTCTTCTCTTTGCCTTTCCCTTTCCTTTCATCTTTTCTCTTCTTTTATCTTTCCTTTCCTTTCATGCACCAGAGTGCTAACTTGAACCTCTAGGGAAAAGGTTAAAGTCTATTATAGGGCCACATAGTAAATGGAACAGCTAGTTCTTCCACCCTGACCTGTGGCAAGAGAACTTCAGAATTAAACACTGTGGGACTGAGCACCCTGGGGTGCTCTATGCCAGGGGCATGGACAGAAAGTCTCCCCAGAGCATGTTACCCCACCTCACCCAACAAGGAGTTACAGACTACAGTGAACGTAAGTGGTGGTAGTGTTGGATATGCTGGTGAAAGCAGAGAGGAATAGAAGAAACACCCCCTTTTTTCTTGCTATGGTAGCTTGTATTTAAGCATAACTGCATCAAGGTATGGGAGATTAGTACTCTCCACTCAGGAGAGAAGCAAAAACTGGAACTCAGCAGCCTTGGACTATACCTTTAGGAACAGAGGGTCAGACCACATCATAGCAGCTGACTCCACCCTGGAACAAGTGACTTGAGAGGACAGAGACTTGCCAGAAGAAGAGGAACACAGGAAGCTGTTCAATGACCAGGAGGAGCCAACTATACATGGGGTTAGGAGGAGCCAACTGTATCTGTTTGAAGGTGGCACAGCAACAGGGAGAGAATCACAATAAGGAGCTGGCAGACTATTAAGGACTGTACAGGTAGCACAAGATAACGATGCTGGCCTCAAGCCCCACAAGAAGGCCAATATCAGCCACCACATCTAGTACAAGCCTCATGACAGTCATTTTGAGCTCTCAGTGGACACTAGAGGAAGTTGATAGTTTAGTATATTTTCTTTAATTTTCTTCCTTCTTTGCTGGTTTGCTATCCCTGTCCTTTTTATGTCTTTTACTTATAATTTTATTCTATTTGTCTTCTCCCTTTTCTCAATTATCTCTCTTGATTTAATCATATTTTCATGAATGAAAAATCTCTCTGATTTTTCTGGTCAACTTTCTTTCTCTGCTGCCCTCTTCTATAGTTTATCAAAGGTTGTTTGATGACCTTTTGTTTACAGACTTGCTTCTACTATATTTTTCTTCACTTATTTCTGCTTTATCTACTATCCCTGTTAACTTTTCTTCCTTCATGATATAACTACACTATCAAGGGGTAACACTTTGAGTACAAGCTCCCTATTTATGATGTGTTCGGTTATATAACTGTAGATCTTGCTCCTATGATTAAAGCTACCAAATTAATGTCACCAAAGTTTGCATGTCTCTAACCTGTGCTTGATGCTATTGTTATTACTAATTGTACTACTTTACCTACAATGTCATATCTGTTATAATTAGTTGTTTTCCCTTCTATAAGAATTCCGGGAAGATCTGGGGTAATAACCTCACCACAGCTCAGTACTAAAGGCCTAGTGGCTGAGCCAAAGTGATAATAATATTTCACATTCAAACAATTAGAAGGTAAGGACTTGGAACAGAAAAAATTAAGAATATCCTGCATATAGAAGACATCCCTGAAGAAAACAGACATTTCCTTAGGAGGCCTTAATACTATTGACAAAACATCTACAGCAAAAACTTTCAAGAATCAACAGTGAAAACAAAATTTTTTTAAATAAAACATGGCAGGACACTCAAAAAAAATGCAAAGCCAAACCTCCAATCCACTCCGAATAGGTCCACAGACATTAAGATAGTAGAGAAATGAAAGATGCACACCTGAAATTCCTAACATGACAGGAGCTGAAGTAAAGAAACAAACCTATTATTCTATGCAGGAAAACAGTTAAAAAAAAAAACCTCTGAGACAATAAAAAGGAATGGGAACCATAATGCAGGACTTGCTCAGTGAATCCAGAGTAGACATAGATTAAAAAAATAGAGCAGTATAGGAAAACATGAGACCCATGAATGTGAACATACAAAAGAAATGGAGCATGTGAAACAGATTCAAACAGACATCCAGGAAATTAAAAGTTCCATTGAAAGTTTGCAAAACCTCATGAATGAAACTGATTATGGGCTATCAAACTTTGAAGACAAGATCAGGGATAGTGAGCATGAAAGGAAAGTGTTCTTAAAAATAATCAGGAATCAATAAAAATTCAACAGCTTCAGATAATGCAAAGAAGAGTGATGTAAATTAGCATAAAAAAACAGGAGTTAGCTGTGCAGAAGGCCCACACCACCTCAGTGGGCCTACCAGGAAGGAGCGGAGGGACAGACACCCAGTGAGGCCCAGCAGTCCACTTGCACTGAGCTTACTGGAAGGAGCTGAACACAGCCATCAGACCCAAGCCAGAGCCTCCCAGTCAAGTTCAAGTTCAATAGATCTAGACCCAGGGATCTGAGGCATACAGCTGGGCCAAGCAAAGCCCACACCAAGACCCAAACCTACAGGAACATCCTCATGGCAGCAGGTAACTGGGGTGAGCTACTCAGTTGGGAAGATTCCAAATGAATAAAAGGGAGATGTTCAGAGAAAACTCAGGGGAACTAATTAAATACAAATTCTCAATTAAGATCTGTTTTGTTATTCAGCTATATGCTTGCTTCTATGGTTTAAAGTACAAACCTATAGAAAAAAGTTTGTCAGTTGCTAAATATCACTAGCTGTTATTAATATTGATAATTGTACTACTGGAAACAGGAAGCCATATCTGTCTTAACCACATGTTTTCCATTGGATATTAATATTGGGAGGTACTTAAGTAATAACCTCAACAAAGCCCTACAATGAAATGTGGATGACAGCATCAAATGGAAACCAACATCTCACTCTCCATCCATAGAGAAGGCAAAATCTTAAGACACACACCAAACAAGGATCTCTGACACAGGGGAGATACATAAAAAAGAGACTCTTTGCAGACAAGTTTTCACTGCACCAATATAGCTATCTACTATCAAACTTTCACAAAAAGGCATCACATAAATCAAAATATTCTCTCTGAAATAGAAAATGACAGAAAGGAGGAGCAAAATGCATTCTCAGGCCCTTAGCACACCCAGGAGACTTCAGCATAGAAGAAATTGAAAGCCACCCACCTGAAATCTCTGAAATAATAGCAACTGAATTAGAGAAACAACTTCAGAAAAGCATAGAGGAAATCATATCAGAAATAATCTCACAGGTGAAGAAAGAAGTGATAACTGTAATTAAAGAGTTACTAAGCACTTCTAAAGAAGACAGTGATAAAAAGAGGAGGATAGAAAAATGATGCAAACTTTGAATGAGCAACATAGGAAGGAAATAGAATGCATGAAGCAGATTCAAAAATACAGTGAAGAGATTAAAAACTCAATTAAAAGTTAGCAAAATTGTTTGAATGGGAGTAAAGATAGACCTTCAGTCTTTGAACACACCATTGCAGTTAGTGAAAAGATAAAAAACACTTAAAAACAAATAGGATCCAGGATATAATAAACCAAGAGCTACAAGATGATGCAAAGATGAACAACATAAGACTAACAGATATCAATGAGGAAGAAAGAGGCAACACAAACTACATAAAAAAAAAAATGTGGGAATAAGTAATAGCAGAAAAGTTCCCAAATACGGGGAAACAATCTGACATTCAGGTAACCAATATGTATAGAACTTGAAATAATATCAACCCAGCTTTTCTCAGGACAATGGAGTCTAGGTAGTGTCGCTGTTACTCTTCGGAAAGGACTGCTGGTATTGGCAAAATCAAAGTTAGGACTGGAAGCACTTTGCTGTCTTCAATAAAGTTGAGGGTATAAAAATGCAGAGCAATAAGGCCTTTAACTTGAGAAGCAGAAACACACTCCAAAGAAGCATCATCAACGTCACCACTGGCATCATCATCATCATCATCATCAGTAGCAGCAGCAGCAACAGCCACCACCAATACCTGCAAATGGCCAGTAGCAAAATTGAAGGTTTGACCATTGTCCAGAAGAACTTTAGGAAACCAAGAGAAAAGGCATTTACCCAACATAACTGCCTCCTTGTGGGCAATCTTCCCCCTGATATCACTGAGGAAATGAGGAAACTATTTGAGAAATATGGGAAAGTAGGAGAAGTTTTCATTAATAAGGATACACATTTTGGTTTTATCCACTTGGAAACATGAATCCTTGCGTAGATTGCCAAAGTGGAGCTGGGTGATATGCCTCTCCATGAGGGGTTGGGGAGATAGCTCAGCAGAATAAGTGCTTGCCTGGCAGGCAGAGGGTCTTGCATTCAATCCCCAATACCACAAAAAAAAAAAAAGAAGAAAAACAGGAAAGATATGCCTCTGTGGAAAACATTGTGCCTGCGCTTTGCCTGCCATAGTGCATCCCTTATATAATGCAAAATCTTCCTCAGTATATATCCAACAAACTACTGGAAGAAGTCTTTGCAGTGTTTGGCCAGGTGGAAAGGGCTATAGTCATTCTGGATGATCAAGGAAGACACTCAGGAAAAGGCCATTGAGTTCTCAGGGAAGCTAGCTGCATGGAAAGCTCTGTACAGATGCAGTAAAGGGTTTTTCCTACTGACCACATTTCCTCAGCCTGTGACTGTGGAGCCTATGGGCCAGTTAGATAAAGAAGGACTTTCAGCAAAGCTTCTTATAAAGAACTAACAACTTCACAAGTAGTGAGAGCAGCCACCTCGATTTGCACAGCCTGGGTCCTTTGAATATGAATACACCATGTGCTGGAAGGCATTCATTGAGATGGAGAAGCAGCAGCAGGATCAAGTGGACCATAACATCAAGGAAGCCCATGAGAAGCTGGAGATGGAGATGGAGGCTGCTTGTCATGAGCACCAAATTATGCTGATGACGCAGGATTTGATGAGACACCAAGAAAAACTTCAGAGAATGGAAGAGCTGTATAACCAAGAGGTCCGAAAATGAAATCAACTGAAGCTCATGAAGGAAGAAGAGCTAAGACGCTGTGAAGAAGAAATGTGGTGGCAACAAGAAGAGATGATGCAGTAAGATACGGTTGGGCCAGATGGCTATGGGAGTTGCTATGGGCATAAACAACAGAGGCGCCATGCCCCTTGCTATGGTGAGAGCTGTTACCCCAGCTCCTCCAGGACCAGCCACTATTATGTCCGATGGAACCTTGGGATTAATGCCACCAACAAGTGAATGCTTTGGCCAGGCTGCTACAATAGAATGAATTGGGGCAGCTGGTGGAAAATAAAGTTACAGTGTCTAGTTTCCTGAAATCCTCAAAAGAAGGAACCATTTTGGACTAGCCAGAATTCTACCTTAAAAAAGTGTTAGGGATTCCTCCCAATAGTTAGGTGTTCCCTGCCTGTACTACTGTAAGGGAGTATGCTGGGGGCAGAGGGCAAGTGAGGGGCAATATCTAACAAATTCTGTGTGGTTTGTTTTATCGGTTCTGTGTGATGAATTCCTGAAATTTCAAATACAGTGAGTTGAAGGCTTGGGAGAACCATGGCAGGATGATTCCTTAGAGTCCCATTGATCTTGAGCATTCCGGTTGTTTTGTCCATTGTGTTTCATTTGCTTTCTACACCCCTCATGCCCAGAGACACTGCCACATACACCACAAAAACCAAACATCTCCCAGTGACCTTAGGCCCATTGCTCCATTTGATTCTAGGTGAGAATTCAGGCAAATGTCCACAGAAGTCACAGACAATATATGTATGTTATGTTATGTCCCACACATTATTACACTTACATGTATTAAAGACATTTTTTTTCTTAGAGATTTTCATTTTAGCGGATCTTTGAAAAAATCTTTTGTTAAATAGCCTCCATCTTGTCCTTGAGTAAGGACATCGCATAAATGAAATATTTGTGTTTATGATGTTGCTTTTCACAGCTTTTCTTGATAGGCCTAGTACAATCTTGGCAATAGGGTTGATGTATGCTGAAAGCCTGACAGTAGCTCTTAGCCTTGCCTATCTTAGCTGGTTACACTATGCATTTGTTTTGGTGTACTATGTTTGATTTATCCCTGATACCTTAAATTTTGAGTTTTACTGAGAAATGAAGGAGTAATACAGAATCAACTTATTAAAGTACATTTTAAGCCTTTTAAAAAAAATCAACCAATTAAAACTACATCCAGATATATAATAAGCAAGATTCAAGAAATTCAGCACAAGAAGCACATAATAAAATCCACTAGAGAAAAAAAAAAAAACAGATTACATTTAAAAGAAAACCCAACAAAATAATAAGAGATTTCTCCTCACAAACCATCAAGTCAAGAAGATGAAGCAAAGTATTCTAAGTCATACAAGAAAATAAATTCCAACCAAGACTGAAAAACTGACTTTCAACTTTAATGAAGAAGTGAAATACATCCATGAAAAAGAATAACTAAAAAACTTCATGACGACCAAACCAACCTTATACAGAATAGTAAAACATATTCTAGAAAGGAATCAAAATGTCCACAATTCCAAGAATGACAACAGATAGAACCCAACAAAAACATGAAAAGCTATTAAACATGGGATAAATATAGGGAACCAACAATAGGAAAATAACATGACAAACCCAAGTCAATAAATATCGAGTATAACCACCAATGTAAATGGACTCAATTACAAGAAATAGACTGGCACAGTGAATAAAAAACCAACAATATGCTATGTACAAGACACATTTAACACATAAGAAAATTCACAGGCTCAAAGTCAAAAGACACAAAAAAGTATTACGTGCTCCAGGACTGAGAAAAAACAGGGGTAGATATTCTGTTTGCAGACAATCTGAACTTCAAACCAAGAATGATGAAGCTAGATAACAAAGGTCTCTATGAACTAGATAGGGGAAGAATTCAAGAGGAAGACATAACAGTCTTAAATATGCATCAAATGTGGGAGCAGCCAACTATATCAGAAAAATTTTAGAGGATGTGAAAAATCTAATAATCAACAAAACAATCTAAACACAGGACTTTAACATGCCTTATCTGAACAAGATAGGTCAAGCAGACAAAAATTAGCAAAGAGGTAGCAGAACTGAACCAAACCTTTGAACAAATGGACTTAGTGGATATATGCAAAGTGTTCCATCCAACCACATATGAATACACATTCTTTCTAGCTGCACAAGGGAAATTTTCTAAAATAAATCACATACTAGCCCATATGTGATTAAGCATGTGACATGCTTAATATGCAAGAAACAAATTATCTAGTGTATATTATTTGACCACAGTGCAATCAAATTGGAATTAACAGCAAAAGACACCATGAAACCCCTATAAACACATGGAAATTAAATAAAACCCTCTTCAGCAACCAATGAGTTATAGATGAAATTAAAGAAGAAATCATACAATATCTACAGTCCAATGAAAATTCAATCACAACTCACTGGAATTTGTGGGATGCAATAAAAGCAGTTCTCAGAAGCAAACATAGTGGTGAACTCACACTTTAGGAAAGCAGAGAGAAGAAATAAAAATCCTAATGCTGAACCTCAAGTGTCTAGAAAAGCAAGAGTAAACCAAGATTAAAGTCCAAAGATGGGAGGGAATTATAAAAATGAGATTGTAAAGTAATGAAATTGAGATGAAGAAAACAACACAAAGAATTAATGAATCCAAAAGATCATTCATTGAAAGATTAAATAAAATTGATAAGCCCTTAGTGAACCTCCTCAAAAAGAAGATAGAAAAAAAACTCAAATTCAAGTAGTAAGGAATGAAAAGGGTAAAATTACTGCAAATCCTGTGGAAATTCAGAAGATCATCAATAGCTATTTTGAAAATCTTTACTCTCACAGGAAACACAGAAGAAATTGACAGGTCCCTAGATAGATACAAATTGCCCATACTGGATCAAGATGATGTAAAATCTCTCAATAACCCAGTATAATCCAATGAAATTGAAAATGTAATAAAAAACTTACCAATAAAGAAAAGCCCAGGTCCTGAGAATTCACAGCTGATTTCCACAAGAAACTCATATGCAGCATACAGGGTTTTATCCCCAGTGTGCTGTGCAGGCCCACCCCTGGGGAATGCTAAGACAGCAATTCAGCCTGTGCATGATGGCACATGCCTGTAATTCCAGCACTTGTGAGGATGAAAACAGGAGGATCACTTAGAATTAGATCTATGTAGTAAGACAATAGACCCTGTACTGAATATATAAAAAAAGAAATTTAGAGAAGAATTAATCCCAATACTCCTTAAAATCTTCAATGAAATTGAAAAGGAATCAGTACTCCCCAAAATCATTCCTGGAGGCAAGTACTATATTGACACAAAAACTGGAGAAAGATCCAACCAAAAAAGAGAATTACAGGCCAGTCTCCTTCATGAACACAGATTCAACATCCTCAGTGAACTACTTGTAAATAGAATACAGTAAATCATCAAGAAGACTATATACCACAAGCAGGCAGGATTCATCCCAGGGATGCAAGAATGGATCAACATATGCAAATCTATAAATGTAATACGCTATACCTACAAAGTCAAGACTAAAATCCACGTGATCATCTCAAAAGTTGCAGAAAAGGCTTTTGACAATGTTTAACAGTCATTCACGATCAAAGCCCTATAGAAAACTGGAATAGATGGCCTATACCCCATCTTGATAATAACTATCTATGACAATGCAACAACCAACATAAATCTAAATGGAAAATAATAGAAATCTTTTACTCTCAAATCAGGTACAACACAAGGATATCCTCTATCACCACTCCTATTTAATGTAGCTCTGGAAACATTAGCTAAAGCCATTAGATAAGAGAGAGAAATAAAAGAAATAAGAATAGGTGAAGAAGAATTTAAACTATTCCTATAAGAAGATAACACAATAGTCTACTTGTAGGACCCAACAAACTCGACCAAGAAGCTCCTGGAATAAACAAATCCAGCAGCATAGCAGGACACAAAGTGAACACCCCAAAATCAATAGCATTCCTATACACAGATAACAAACTCACTGAGAGAGAAATCAAAAGAATAATGCCATTCACAATAGCATCCATAAAAATGAATACACAGAATTTAATCTAACAAATGAAGTAAGATATCGAAACAATTAAAATTACAACTTTCTAAAAAATTTTTGAAAAGCAAATTAGAAAGTGGAAAGGTATTCCTTCCCCCCGGATAAGAAGAACTAACTTTGTGAAAATGCCATACTTCCGATATTTTTATACAGATTTAGTGTGATTCCCATCAAAACAGTATCAATGTACCTTAAAGTTCTGGAGAAACATTCTTAACATTCATTTGGAGCCTGAAAAGATACAGAAATTTGAAGGCAATCTTGAACAACAAAAGCAAGGCAGGAGGCATTACAATCCCTGACTTGAAACTATACTGTAAAGCTACAGTGATAAAATCAGAATGACACAGGGAAAAATAGGCCCAAGGATCAATGGAACTGATTAGAAGATGAAAATACAACTAAAAACACACTCAGTGATCTCATGTTTGAAAATGGGGCCAAACATGTTAACTGGAAGAAACATAGTCTCTTATTTTATTTTATTTTATTTTATTTTATTTTATTTTATTTTATTTTATTTTATTGAAGTACAAATATCAATGGGACAGTTTGAAGATACCTTGACAAGATGGATTTGATAAATTAATACATTGCAAACGGTTTTCATCATAATGTTTTAGAATCATAGAAGGTGCACACAAGATATTATACTTAAAGACACTATTATAGCATATGTCTCTTATCAGTAAATTAAGAGAGTGTAGCCGTTTGCATATCTTATTTTTTATACCTGAACTATATCAAAGATTCAATAATTAATACTTCTAACTTGTTATTTTCCTAGTGGTTGTACATACTAATAGAAGCTGACATAATATCCTGTCCAACCAGCATTAGTGCAAATCTTGGCTCTCATACAATTATGTAGAAGCATGGAGGTATCTATCCCAACTGTACTGTCCATACACACACATCATGATTCTTTCTTTCTATACCCCTTCCTTTGTCTACACCTGTCAAAGATGGGAACTTCATTGTCATGCAACCAATTTAGGTGCCTGAACACCACAACACAATCCAACACAGTCCAGCATTACACAACAATAGTGAGTTATCCGAAGAATTTGTCGACCATAGCCATTTACAGGTCAACTTATTATTATGGCCCCGTGGTGAATACTTCACTTTTACACTTTTCTGCTGATGGTCAAGACCTAGATAGAGCAAGACCTATATAGCAACACATGTACTTTTTGTTTCTTATGAGGTCAGTGAAGTCCCCACAGGGTTTTTCTTGTAGTCCTGTACCTTATTCTGTAGATCCTTTGTCTGTATTATCCATGTGGATGAGTCAGGGCCAGTGCTTGACCAGTTTGCTATCTGTGACAGCCTGAGAGAGAATTTTCTCTCCATCTGACTCTCCCTAGGCACACAATAGAACTTCGATCTCTTTCCTCTGTGGATCCATAATCTCTATGTTCAGAAAATTTAGAGCTCAACTGAGTTTCATGATGTTGCAGTACAGGTTCTCCTATGTCCTCAGTCTTCGCTAACCTTGAAGGCCTAGGGCCAAAAAGTTGGCTGCCCTTGTGGCTCTTCGATTTCTCCAATTTTGATCTGTGAGCCTAGGTTGTTAAGCATTCAGAAGAAAAGCTGATTAGTATCCTGCAGCATATGCCATTCACTTTGCCTTATGTGACTCAACTGTTTTTGGTTGTTGTTGTACATTTCTATTTGTATATCTTCTTTTCGCTTCTTATACTAGGGAGACTATATAATATTTACACATGTGTGTCTGGTTTATTTCACTTATGAGTATATGTGCAAGTGGCATCCACTTGAACATACATGCTTCAAACTTATCATTCTTAATAGCTGAGTAATACTCCATTACATAGAAATACCACATCTTTTTCAACCATTCCACATGTGATGGACATCTTGGTTGTTTCCAAGATTTTGCTATCACAAATTGTCCGCTATAAACATAGGTACACGTATATATCTATGATACAATGTTTTCAGTTCCTCTGGGAAAATTCCCAGTAGGGGGATAGCAGGCTTGAATGGGATTTCTAGTCCTACTCTTTTGAGGAGTCTCCACACTGACCTCCACAACGGTTATACCAGTCTACATTCCCACCAACAGTGGAGAAGTGTTCTCTTTACTCCACAACCTTTCCAACATCTGTTGTTGATTGATTTCCTTATGATAGCCATTCTTTCTGGAGTGAGATGGTATCTCAGTGTTGTTTTTATATGCATTTCACGAATGGCTAGTGATGTGGAGCATTTTTTCATATATTTATTTGCTTCTTTAATTTCGTCCTCTGAGAAGTGTGCATTCATCTCAGATGCCCATTTCTGAATTGGGTCTTTAAATTTGAGGGCCCCGTTATACCTTAGTTCTTTATATATTCTAGACAGCAGACCTCTGTCTGATTCCTTATTAGTTAGGATTTTTTCAAAATTCGTGGGTTGTGTTTGCATTCTGTTGACAATTTCTTTTGACATGCAGAAGTTCCTTAAGAAGAGTTGATCCCAGTTGTTGATTCTTTCAAGTGCTTCCTGTGCGAATATATGTTTGTTCATGAACTGTTTACCTACCAATATGTCTTCAAGAGTTCCTCCTACTTTCTCTTCCAAGAGATTGTTTCTCCTTTAATGTTTAGATCTTTAATCCATTTTGACTTTAACTTACTGCATGGTGATAGAGCTGGGGCAAGATTTAGTTTTCGGCATTTAGATAGCCAATTTTCCAGCACCATTTATTAAAGAGGCTATCCTACTTCCAGTAAGTATGATTGGCCCCTTTGTCAAAGATCAGATGACTGAGTGTGTTCATAGATGCTTCTGCACCTTCTAATCTATTCCATTGATCCTTGCATCTATTTTGTTACCAATACCATGTTGATTTTATCACAGTGGCTTTGTAGTATAATATCAAGTCAGAAATTCTGATGCTTCCTGTCTTGCCTTTATTTTCCAAGATTGCCCTTGTTATTCTAGGTCCTTCGTCATTGCAAATAAATTTTAGGAATGATTTCTCTATATCTGGGAGGTATGTTGGTGGTAGTTTGATAGGGATTGCATTTAATCTGTAGAGCAATTTTGGGAGTGTAGCCATCTTCACGATGTTGAGTCTTCCTACCCAGGAGCATGGAATATCTTTCCATTTTTGGAAATCCTCTATAATCTCTTTTCTTACAGTGTTGTAATTTTCCATGAAGAGATCTTTGACTTCCTTGGTTAAGTGAATTCAAGGTATTTCATTTCCTGTGGTGGTAAAAGATATTGTTTCTATTGTTTCCCTTTCAGTGTCCTTGTTATCTCTGTAGAGGAATGCTACTGAATTTTGAGTGTTGATTTTGTATCCTGCTATGCTACTGAATTTCCCTGTCACTTCTAGTAGTTTCTTGGTAGAATTTTTGGGTTCTTCCAAGTAAAGTATCATGTCATCTGCAAATAGTGATAATTCAACTTCTTCTTTACCTATTCTTATTCCCTTTATTTATCTGTCTTTCCTAATGTCTGTTACTAAGGATCCCAAAACTATATTGAATAGTAGGAGTGATAGAGGACATCTTTGTCTTGTACCTTATTTAAGAGTAAATGATCTCAGTTTTTCCCCATTTAGGATTATATGAGCTTTTGGGTTATCATAGAAGGCCTTCATCAAGTTAAGATAGACTCCATCTATTCCAATATTCTGTAGGACCTTGAACGTAAACGAATGTTGGACTTTGTCAAAAGCTTTCTCTGCATCATTTGAGATGATCATGTGGTTTTTAGATTTCAGTCTATGAATATAGTGTATTATGTTTACAGATTTTCAAGTATTGAACCATCCTTGCATCCCTGGAATGAATCCTACTTGGTCATGGTGTATGATCTTCTTGATGGTTTGCTGTATTCTATTTGCCAGGATGCTGTTGAGTATTTTTGCATCTATATTCATGAGGGAGTTTGGCCTGCAGTTCTTTTTGGTTGTGTCTTTCGCTGGTTGTGGAATCAGTATTATACTTGCCTCCAGAAATGATTTTGGGATGACTGTTTCCTTTTCAATTTCATTGAAGAGTTTGTGGAGTGTGGGGATTATATCTTCTATAAATTTCTTGTAGAATTCAGCTATGAATCCATCAGGCCCTGCACTTTTCTTTGTCGGTAGGCCTTTTATTGCGTTTCATATTTCATTGGCTGTTATCGGCTTATTGAGAGGTGTTATTCTTCTTGATTCAGTTTTGGTAATTTGTACCTTTCGAGGAATCTGTGCATTTCTTCTGTGTCTTCTATTCTGTGAGCGTAAAGATTCTTGAAGTAACTATTGATAATCTTCTGAATTTCCGCTGGATCTGTGGTGATTTTACCCTTTTCATTCCTTATCTCTTGTACTTGAATTTTCTCTTGCGTCTTTTTGATGAGGTTGGCTAGAGGCTTATCAATTTTATTTAGTTTTTGAAGGAACCAACTTTTTGATTTGTGGATTCTTTAAACTGTTTTCTTCATCTCAATTGAATTAATTTCTGCTCTAATCTTTATGATTTCTTCCCGTCTTTGTGCTCTGGGTTTCGTTTGCTATTCTTTTTCTAGTTGTCGTAGGTGCAACATTAGGGTGCTAATTTGTTTCTGTTCTGTTTTCTTAATGTGTGCATTCATAGCTATGATTTTTCTCTCTAAGAACTGCTTTCATCACATCCCATAAATTCCGGTAAATTGTACTTGAATTTTCATTGAATTATAGATATTGTTGAATTTCTTCTGCGACCCATTGATTGCTGAATGGGGTGTTGTTCAGTTTCCACGAATTCAGTGGCTTTTTTGGTTTCTTTTGTAATTTATTTCCAGTTTCATTTCATTGTGGTCAGATAATATGCATGGGATAATTTCTGTTTTCTTGCATATACTTAGGCATGATCTCTGGACTAGTATGTGGTCTAATTTGGAAAATGACCCATGTGCAGCTGAAAAAAAATGTGTATACAGCTGTGGTGGGGTGGAACCCTCTGTATATTTCCACCAGGTCCATTGGCTCATTTGTTCTAAGATCTGGTTCAGTTCTGTTACTTCCTTGATAGTTTTTTCTCTGGTTGAACTATCTTTTTGAGATAAGGATGTGTTAAGTTCTCCTTTTAAGATTGCGTTCTTAGACATTAAGCTTTTCATGGGTGTTAAGATTTGTCTCACATAGTTGGGTGCTCCTGTACTTGGTACATAGATATTTATAAGTGTTACCTCTTGCTGTTGAATTTTTCCCCTGAACAATATATAGTGGCCTTGTTTGTGTTGTTTGATCATTCTTGGTTTGAAGTTGAGACTGTCTGAAAACAGAATTGCTACTCCTGCTTTTCTCTGAGGTGCTGAGGCATGTAGTATTGTTTTCCATCCTTTGACTTTGAGCCTATGAATGTCCTTTTGAGTTAAGTGTTTTTCCTGTATACAGAATATTGTTGCATTTTGTTTCCTAATCCACTGTGCCAGTCTATTACACTTAATTGGAGAATTTAGTCTGTTTACATTGATGGTTATAATTGAAATGTGCTGACTTACGTTTGTCATGATATTTACCTGGTGTCGTTTACTCCTTTTTAACCTGTGTTTAATTGTCTGTTCTGTTTAGGGGGTTCCTTCTGTTCTCATTCATGGAGTTCTGG
The DNA here is from genome assembly GCA_004027165.1 of Ctenomys sociabilis. NCBI lineage: Eukaryota > Metazoa > Chordata > Mammalia > Rodentia > Ctenomyidae > Ctenomys > Ctenomys sociabilis. The sequence continues at coordinate 24,543 of PVKA01021107.1, read as the reverse complement.
TCATTGTGGTCTCTCTCTAGAACATCTTTCAGCAGCCTGTGAAGGGTTGGCTTTGTCATCATGAAATTCTTTAGTTGTTCTTTGTCGTGGAAGTATTTCTCTTCTCCATCAAACTTGAAAGAGAGATTTGCAGGGTATAATAATCTGGGCTGGAATTTGTTTTTGTGTAGGACTTGAAGAACTCTGCTCCATGCTGTCCTTGCCTTTATGGTTTGTGTAGAGAAGTTGGCTGTAATTCTAATGGATTTCCTTTGAATGTGATCTGCTTCTTCTCTCTAGAAACTTTCTGTATATTATTTTTGTTTTGGATTTCTGGGATCATAACTATTATATGTCTCGGTGTGTTTCTACTTGGGATGAAGTTATTTGGTGTTCTGTATACTTCAGTGACCTGAATGTTGGATTGTTTCCTCATATTTGGGAAGTTTTCTGTGATTACTTCTCCCCAAATTCTTTTTATGTTATTTGTATTAACTCCTTCATTCTCCTTGATACCAATTTTTCTCACATTGTTCATCCTGGCATCATCTTGCAGGTGATGGATTATTTTTTCCTTCATTCTCATTGGTTTTAAGAGATCCTTTTCACTAGCTGCACCGGAATCTTCAAGATCTGAAACTCTGGCTTCACTTTCACTCAAACGGTTTTGTAGACTCGTGATTGATATTTTTTGTTCTTATATATCTCTTTGACTGTGTTTAATGTGTTCTATTTCTTTTCTGTATTACTCTTTCAGGGAATCCATCATACTTGTGATCTCCTCAATTTTTTTATCCATGTCTTCTTTAAAGGTAGTTATTAATTCTTTCTCTGCAGTGTTTCTTCCAAATTGGGTTCCCTCTCTATATTTCTGGACTTGTTTCTGTATTTCAGATGCTATGATTTCAAAGATTAATTTTTTTTTAAAGAATTCTTTTTTGATTTCAGAAATTATTTCTGCTTTGAGTTATCTTTCTGCTGTTGTGTCTTTGCTTCAGATGCTATTAATTCATACGTTTCAGCTGGAGTAGTGCTCTCTGCACTTGTCCTGGGTGAGCATTGCTTTTCCACCCAATGTTTCTGGAATTCATTCTTTATTTCAGATACTACATCTTCAGATATTTCTCTTTTAATTTGGGGAATTATTTCTCATTTTATTTCCTCTATACTTTTTTGCTGTTGTTCCTTTGCTGCTGTATCTGTTAATTCATTCAGTGCAGCTGAGCTAGCGTCCTCTGCCCTTACTGGTGGACTCGAGGTCTGGGATTGCGTTTTTCCCCTTCTCTTTGTCATTTTGTATAGCACTGACCTTTGGCCTTTGGTGTAGAGCTTTGATGCAGCTATAACCTTAGCTTGTTATGAGATTCGGGTGCCAGTCTATTAAGTTTGAGATTATCCAGGTTTGCCTATCCTGGATCTAGTTGTTGTGTTCAGTTCCTTTTTTGGTGCAGCTCCTGTGCTTCCCCTCTGTTGGCTCCCTGTTCTGGCGAGCACGAACCGAACTGGGATGCAGAGAAAGTAATGAAAATTCCCTCTGTCTTGGCTGGCTTTGTGGCAAGGATCCAGAAAATTCCTGGAGTCAGCCCTCCTGTCTCAGGCAGGTCGCTCTCTAGATGGGCTAGCCTGGGCTTTGGTGGGTCTGCTGGGATCCCAAAAGGATAGTGGATGATCTTTTTCACCATTAGGCTGTACTGGGTCAGTCAGCCTATGCTGGTTCCAGGTCTACAGGCCAGAACCCTAGAAGGCTGGGAAAGGTCCTTCTGGTGCAGCGGGCCTGGAGCCCTCACTCACAGGCTAGGCTATGCTGGATTTTGGTCCATGGTGTGGGACCAAGGATTGCTGAGAAATGTCCCTCCGACGTGGTAGGTTTGGAGTTCTCACTCCAGGCCGACCTGCATTGAGTCTGGGGCTGTGGTGTGGGACCGGTAATCACCTGGAAATGTTTCTCTGGCACAGTGTGACTGGAGCTGTTACCGGGCCACAGGCAGTAGGGGGTCAGGGAATCCCTGAGAAATGTCTCTTGGGCACGGCGGGCCTGGAGTTCTACACTCACTGAACTTTGATGCCCAGAGAATCGGGGAAATTCCCACTCGCTCAGCGGGCTTTAGGGCAGGGGATCCGGGGAGGTGTTGTTGAGTTGGTTTTGAGGTTTCAGGCCCGTCACTGGCTTGCAGGTTTTGGGGGCAGGGATCGGGTAGCGTGCATGGGAAGCAGCCAATGGATCTCCCTCAGGCTCATCACACTCTCACTGATCTGGGAAGCCTGGTGAGTCATGCCAAGTCCCACTCGTTGAGAGAGCTTGGGGCAGGTTCCAGGAGGCTGCTGGTGTCAGCAGATGTCTCAGGCCAGTCTCTGGGGCTAGGAGGGCGTGGGCAGGATTGAGAAGTGTGGCAGAGTCGTCTGCGCTGTCTCAGGCTGGTCTCTGAGGCTGGGTGGGTGTGGGTGGAGTCGAGGAGGCTGCTGGAGTTCGCAGTGTTGTCTCAGGCCAGTTTCTGGAGCTGGCCAGACGTGGGTGGGATCGAGGAAGATGGCAGAGTCAGCTGCACTGTCTCAGTCCCGTCTGGATAGATAGCTTCTTTCAACAAAAGGTCCTAGATAAACTGGTGCTCCACATGCTGAAAACTAAAGCTAGATACAGGGCTATCACCATTATCTAAATTTAAGTCAAAATGGGTTAAAGATGTAAACATTAAAACACTATATCTCCTGGAAGAGAAACAGGTTGAACTCTAGATGAGAATAATTTAGTAACAAAACATAAACTGCATGGGGAATACTCTGAAGAATCAATAGCAGGGCCTCATCTTATTCAGAAGTTTCTGCATGTCAAAATAAATCACCAACAGAGTGAAATATCAACCCATCAGTTGGGAAATAATGGTAACCAACAATTGCTCAGACAATTCTATCAAATTGTATAAAGAACTAAAAAAAAAAATGGCCCCAAAATGTAAAGACTCAATGCAAACATGTGCAGCTTAGATGAATACACACTTCTAAAAGGAAGAAATGCAAATGGCAAATAAATAAATGAAAAAATATTCCACAGCACTGGCCATTGAAGAAATGCAATTTAAAACAATATTGAGATATCATCTCACTGCATAATGAATGACTATCTTAAATAAATCAACTAATAGCAAAAGCTGGAGAGGTTTGGGAGAAAACTCAACTCTTCTATGTTGATGTGAATGTAGAGTGTACAACTACTATGGAAATCTGTGTGGGGATGCCTCAAAAGATTAGGACTGGAAATTCCATTCAATACAGCTATTCTTCTTGTGATTATTTTTGTAAAAGAACTAAAAATATCATACTATAGTGATATATGTGCATCCAGGTTTATACTAGCACAATTTCTTATAGCCAAATCTTGGAAACAACCAAAATGCCTATCACTTGAGGAATGGAAGAGAAAGATATGATATTTTTTATTCAGTAGATTACTACTTATTTATAAACAAAGACAAATTTGAAGCCTTTATAGGTAAGTAAATGCAACTAGAGGTTATGTTCATAAGTGAAATAAATCAGACCAATGTTTACACATCGCATTGTCTCCCTATTGTAAGAACTTGAAAGAACAAAACCTGAAAGGTATAATAGATAGAGAAAAATGGGAAGAAACTGAACTTAAGGATTAAACAACAAAGGTGAGAGAAAGGAGAAAAGATGGGGATAATGGAAGGAAAAAAACATATTTAAACATCCTGTATAAATATACAGGATGGCTGAGGTGATTGTACTCATAATTTCTATCCGTTTTTTTTTTAAATAGTAGTTTAGGTTTAGAATTTTCACCTTGACTAATTCTATATGTTGATATCTGTGATCCAAGCAACTTTATTAAGGACAGCAGTGTGCAACATATAACCCATAGTTGAATACCTGTCATCTTGGTCTTCTAAATATGTACCATTTCTAATGCTTTATCAATTATTATAATGTCTTTTTTTTGGTGGAACTGGGGATTGAACTCAAGCCCTTGCACTTGCTAGGTAAGCTCTTATTCTACTGAGCCATCTCCCCAGCCCTTATACTGTCTTTAAATTAAACTAAAACAATAAAAAACAAAAAAATTAAGAGTTCTTGAAATGAAATGTCAATATTTGATTACTTCCCCAATCTTGCAATCCCTGGCCCTTCGTACTTTAATCTACTGAGTTACCTGGTCAGCCCTTGAACTATTTTTAAGACAATATTACTATAGTTTGTATGCATTAACATTAATGTGAAGTGTGTTTATGCTGCTTTTCTTTCCAGTTTTTGCTAGTTCTCATATTTTAAGTGTCTTTTATAGTTAGGTTATAGAAAAACTTTGGTTGTTGTTTTCAGTTTTCAAGATTTGCTTATGAAATATTAAGATTATTCATATGTTTCTTATAATTATGGATGCCTACAGACTGGTTTCTGTCATCTTAGTTTAGTATTATGCCTTACCTTACAATATTTGTTTTTATTTCTTTTACAATTTGATACTTATATCCCTTAGTGGACAAATAAACCAGCATATTTAAAAAAAATAAAAGCAAGAGTTAGCACAAATGATATAAATAGGCTATTTGCAGAAGTAATGGCAGAAAATTTCCCAAATATGGGAAAATAATTTGACATACAGGGAAGTAAGGCACATAGAACCTCAATTAACTATGACCAAAATATATCTACACCAAGGAATGTAATAATCAAGAGTCCAGAAATTCAACACAAGAAGAGAATATTAAAAACTGTTAGAGAAGAAAAATGGATCACCTATAAAGGAAAGCCCATCAGAATCATGGGAGAATCATAAACACTCAAGTCAAGAAAAGTATTTGAGTAAGGTATTTCAAGTCCTGAAAAACATAACCTCCAGGTTAGATTGAGTGTACTGCAAAAGATTCTTTTGAAACTAGTGGAGAAATAAGATCCTTCCAAGACAAAGAAAAACTAAAGAAACATGACCAACAAACCAAGTCTTTCAGTAATGTGTAGTAAAAGATATGCATAACTTATAGAATTAGAGAAAATAATCCTAAAATTCATGTGGAACCAAAAGAGTGCTACAAGAGCAAAAGCAGTTCTTTGCAACAAAAAAAAATATTGTAAAGTAAGGCATAATACTGAACTAAGATGATAGAAACCAGTCTGTAGGCATCCATAATTATAAGAAACATATGAATAATCTTAATATTTCATAACAATTCTTTATTTGAAGTTACACTGCAGAGATACAGTAATAAAAACAGCATGGTTCTGGCAAAAAATAAGACAAGAGGATCAATAGAATGATGAGAAGAAGCAAAATAACTCTAAACGCACTCAACCAACTTTTCTTTAACAAAGGAGCAAACAGGTTCACTGGAAGAAAGCTAACTTCTTTAATAAATGATGCTGAAAAAACTCCACTTTATCATCATGAAATAAATTAAAATCAAAATGCATCAAAGATCTAAATATTAGAGGCAAACTGTAAATAGATAAAAAATAGATAGAAATCTTGAACACATTGCTGGAGGTAAAGACTTCCTGAACAAAACCAGTTCACATCAAAAATACTACAGAGTATTTTGATCCCAGAGCAACTGAGATCTCATCTTATTAAAGAGCCTCTTCACAGAAAAAAAAATCACCAACAGAGTGAAATGTCAACCCACAATGTGGGAAAAAATTTTACCCAGTTGCTTCAAAGAGAAAGTACTAATTCCTAGAACATATAAAACCTGAAAATTAATCAGATCTCCTAAATATAAATATCCAATCCAAAAATGGTTGTCTGAGATGAATACACACTTCTGATATGAAGTACAAATGACAAATATGTGAAAAAGGGGTCAACATCACTGATCATTGCAGAAATACAAATTAAAACAACACTGAGAATGAATCTCAGTTAAGAATGAATTATATAATAAAAAAATCAGCCGATAACAAATCTTGCTAGGGTTGTGGGGAAAAGGTAATACTTCTCCAGTGTTAATAAGGTAGTAGACTGGTCCTCTCACTGTGGAAATCACTGTAGAGATTCCTCAAAATTGTAGGAATTAGGGTGACATTTGACCTAGCTATTCCTCTTCTTGGCATTTTCTCAAAAGAATTAAAAGCATCATATCATAGTGATACACATGCATCCTTGGTTATAGTGGTAGCTTATAATAGTTAATACTTGGGGAGTACTCAAATGCTCACTAACCATTGAATAGTTAAAAATCTTATGCTTCTTATTTTTATTACTTTTATTGAAAAAGAAATAGTAATGAGACAGTTTCAACACAGATTAGGAGGACAGCTTCAATAATTAATACATTATAGGGGCAAGGGAGATAGCTCAGTTGAATAAGTGTTAGCCTGGCAAGTGCAAGGGCCTGACTTCAATTCCTGGCTCCCCCCACAAAGAATAATAATATATTGCATATTGTTGTCTTCATAATGGTTATACATAGTAAAAGATGCAGATATGATATCCTGTCCAAACAATATTAGCACAAATCTTTCTTCTCATTGAATTAAGAAAAAGTAGTTATATATCTGTCATATCTATTTTGCATATACAAATACAAAATGGTCCTTCATTTGTATCCCCTTTTTTGTTTAGTTTTGTCAGAGATTGGTATTCCATTGCCATTTAAATACTGTAGGTATGTGAATTCAGTGAACTAACACAATATAGTCCAGTAGTCATAATAGTAGTGGGTTATCTGTAAGACTGGCAATGTTAGGACTTGTTGACTTGAGCCTTTTACAGCTCAGCATATTAATACGGCTTTACTTTTTATACCTCATTTTTTAAAATTTTCTGCTGGATAGTTAAGACCAACATAAAGCAAGAGCTGTAAAAATGAAATATAACTTTCATATCTGACAAGGTCAGTCAAATCCCCTTAGGATTTACCCTGGAACCCTGTAGTGCAGTTTGTAGAATGTCAGCCATGTGGATGAGTCAGGGCCGTTTCTTGCCCAGTTTACTGTCTGTAAAAGCCTGAAAGAATTTTTTCTTTCCATGTGACTCTCCTTAAGTACACTCTACATCATCAATCACTTTCTTCTGTGGCCCCATAATCTCCTTGATCAGTAAATTTGGGCCAAAACTGAGTTACAGGATGTTACAGTACAGGTTTTCTTATGTCCTGAGTCCTCAGTGACCTTAAAATGGTAGAGCCAAAATGTTAGCTGCCCTTGCAGCCCTCTTTTTCTCTAATTTTTGGTCTGAAAACTTAAGTTGTTAAGCCTGCACAAGTGAATCTTAATGATATTATTACCCTATAACATATGAAGTTGAGCTGAACCTCATTATCTGTCTGAATATCAAACATCTTAGACATAACATGGAACAGATATTTTCCATCAAGGTTTTTTTTTGTTGATCCATGGATTGAACTCAGGCCCTTGTGCTTGCCAGGGAAGCACTTCTTTTGCTGAAGTATCTTCCCAGCCCTCCATCAAGTATTGATATATCAAACTTTAAATCCTTACAGAATTTGAAGAAAAAAATTAAAATATTTTTAAAAATAGGAAGAAACAATTACATATTTTAACAGAAATTTGGAAATCTAACTATACACAATATTGTATCAGGAAAATCCTATGACATATTTATTTGTCTCTTGTTTTCATTTATTAACCTTTTTTAAAACAAACATTTACTTCAGAGATAGTATGGCAGTAACTGATACTACAATAGAAGCAGTACATATTTAGAAGACTAGAATGACAAGCATTCCAAGCATGACCCTAGGATTACACATTACTATCTTGAGTGCAGTTGCTTAGTTCACAGGTATCAGCATAGTTAGTCAAGGTGAGAATCCTACGAATTAACTGTTAGTTTCAAAAAACATGTTGAAGATTCTCAGACCATTGCCTTAAGCATCTCATGCATATAAATGTACTGCTTTGCCCCTGCCATGTTTCCTAGCTTTTCTTCTTGCTCTCTCTTTGTTGTTAAAACCTTAAGTTATTGCTTTCCTTTCAATTAAGTTACACCTTTCAATTTTTATTTTATCTTTTGAGTTCTTCTAATAGGGAGACAATATGATATTTACACATATGGGTGTGGTTTATTTCACTTATGAATATAACTTCAAGTTGCATCCACTTAAATATAAAGGCTTTGAGCTTATCATTCTTCATAGCTGAGTAATATTCCATTGTATAAAAATACCACATCTTTTTCATCCATTCCTCAGGTGAGTAAATGTCACATACAAGCTTGGTTGTTGCCAAGATTTGGGTTTCAAAAATTGTGCTGCTGTAAACATAGGTGCACCCATATCTGTTTGATGTGATATTTTCTGTTCCTCTGGGAAAATTGCCAATAGGGGGAAAGTGGGTTTGAATGGGATTTCCAGTCCTAATTTTTTAGGGAGTCTCCACACTGATTTCCAAAATAGTTGTACCAGTCTACATTCCCACCAGCAGTAGAAAAGGGTTAAGATTTTTTTCCCAATTTGTGGGTGATCTTTAACTTTGTTGTTAATTTATTTTGACGTATAAAATCTTCTCAATAAGAAGAGGTCCCAGTTATTAATTCTTTCAAGTATTACCTGTGTAATTTGATTTTCATTCATGAAATCTTTGTCTACCCCTATGTCTTCCTTCCAGAGTTCCTCCTACTTTTATTCCAGGATATTTAGTTTTTCTGTTTTAATGTTTAGATCATTAATCCATTTTGACTTTAGCTTAGTACATGTTGATATATCTGGGTCAACTTTTTGTTTTCAACATGTAGATATACAGTTTTCCTAGCACCATTTGTTGAAGAGCCTATATTTCCTCCAGTAAGCATGTTAGTCACCTTTGTCGAAGATAACATGGTTGATTGTGTTCGTAGAGGCCTCTGCATCTTCTAATCTATTCCATTGATCCTCAAGTCTATTTCTTTGCCAGTACCATGTCGATTTTATCACAGTAGCTTTACAGTATAATTTCAAGTCAGGAATCGTAATGCCTCCTGCCCTGTCTTTGTTGCCCAGGATTGCCTTTGTTGTTCTAGGTCTTTTCTGGTCCAAATAGTTTCATAGGGATTACATTGAATCTGTACAATAATTTTTGGAGTATGGCCATCTTCACCATGTTGATTCTTCCTATCCAGGAGCAGGGAGTATCTTCTGTTTTCTGAAATCTTCTGCGGCTCTTTTTTTAGAGTACTGTAATTTTCCTTGAAAAGATCTTTGACTTCTTTAGTTAGATAAAGAATGGTGCTATTCTTTATCTTTATCATTTTCCATGGTGCTATTGCAAAAGGTATTGTTTCTGTAATTTCTCTTTCAGTGTGTTTGTTATCTGTGTAGAGGAATTCTACTGATGTTTGGTATTGATTTTGTATCCTGCTATGCTCCTGAATTTGTGTGTCAAGCTAGTAGCTTCTTGGTGAAGTTTCTTAGGTCTTCCAAGTAAAGTATCATGCTGTTTGCAAATAATGATATTTTAACTTCTTTACCTATTCTTATTCCTTTTATTTCTCTCTCTGGCCTACTGGCTCTAGCTCATTATTCCAGAATGATGTTGAATAGGAGAGGTGCTACAGGACATTCTTGTCTTGTACCAGATCTGAGAGTAAAAAAAGAATCAGTTTTTCACCATTTAGAATTACATTAGCCATTGGGTTCTAATACATGGCTTTTATCACACTGAAGTAGCAGATGTCTATTTTAATTTTATGTAGGACTTTGAGTGTGAATGAGTGTTGGACTTTGTTAAAACGCTTTTCTGCATCATGTGCATTTTTGATTTGGCTCTATTGATATAGTGTATTACATTTACAGATTTATGTATATTGAACCATCCTTGCATCCCTAGGATGAATCCTACCTGGTCATGGTGTATAACCTTCTTAATGATTTGCTGTATTCTATTCGCTAGGATTTTGAGGATTTTTGCATCTATGTTCATGAAGGAATTTGGCCTGTAGTTGTCTTTTTCAGTTGTGTCTTTCCCTGGTTTTGGTGCCTCCAGGAATGATTTTGGTAGAATTGCTTCCTTTTTAATTTCATTGAAGAGTTTGAGGAGTATAAGGCTTGTGTCTTCTGTAAATTTCTTGTAGAATTCAGGTGTGAATCCATCAGGACCTGGACTTTTCTTTGTCAGTAGGTTTTTTTTTTTTTTATTATGTTTCATATTTCATTGGCTGTTTTGGGTTATAGGGAGTTGTATCTTCTTGATTCAGTTTTGGTAATATGTACCTTTCCAGGATTCTGTCCATTTCATCTGTGTCTTCTATTCTGTGAGAGTAAAGGTTCTCAAAGTTGCTATTGATAATCTTCTGAATTTCCACTGGGTCTGTGGTAAGTATAGCCTTTTTGTTCCTTATTGTTTGTATTTAAATTTTTTCATTTCTCTTTTTGATGATGTTAGCTAGGGGCTTATCAATTTTATTTAATGTTTTGAAGAACAGGCTTTTTTATTCATTAATTCTTTGAACTGTCCTCCTGGTTTTCATTAAATTAACTTATGCTCTAATCCTTATGATTTCTTCCTATCTTTGGGCTCTGAGTTTGGTTTTCTCTTCCTTTTCTATATGTCAGAAGTGTAGCAGTAGGGCGCTTATTTGTTCCTATTCTGTTTTCCTAAAGTGTGAGTTTATGGCTATAAATTTCCCTCTAAGTACTGCTTCCATTGCATCCCATAAATTCTGAAAAGTTGTGCTTGAATTTTCATTGAATTGCAGATATTGTTGAATTTGTTGCTTAGTTTCATCTGTGACCCACTGGCTGCTGAGTAGGGTGTTTTTTAATTTCCATATATTTATGGCACTTTTCTGGTTTCATTTGTCATTTATTTCTAGTTTCATTGCACTATGGTCAGATAATATGCATGGGATAATTTTTGCTTCCTTGAATATAATTAAGCATAACCTATGTTTATTTTAGAAAATAACCCATGTGCAGCAGAAAAAAGTGTGTATTCATCGGTGATTGAGTGAAACACTCTGTATATGTCCACTAAGTACATTAGTTCCAAGCTCTGGTTTAGTTCTGCTACTTCTTTGCTAATTTTTTGTCTGCTTGACATATCTTTTTTGGTATAAGAGTGTGTTAAGGTCTCCTCTTAAGATTGTGGTATTGGATATTATATTTTTCATAACCATTAAGATTTGTCTTATATAGCGTGGTGCTCCCATGTTTTGTGTATACATATTTATAAGTGTTCCTCTTCCTCCTGATGATGTGCTTTTTAAAAGATTGAATAGATTACTACTCTGCCATAATAAAGGAAAAACTTGAGACATTGATTGCTAAATGAATGGACCTTGAGACCATACTTTTAAGTGAAAAAAAAATTGGTCACACATGTGTGAATATCAAATTGTCTCAGTGGTGTGAGGAACTGAGAGTGTAAATAAGAACGAAATTGTACAAGGGAGATGGTGAAATTGGAAAAAAGTGCTCAAAATGAAAGTGGAACTAGGAAGAGTTAAGGAGAAAGAAAGGAAGGGAAAATTGAATCTGAAAAGAAGTTTAAAATAGAAATAAATATTTGTTAATGAGAAGGGGATGAATGGTTGAAGAAATGGGCAGGGAACATGAGAAGGAAGAAGACAAATCAAGGTACATTATATACAGGTATAAATTTGTTATGATGAATGTGATCATTATATATACCTAAACTGTACCAATGAACGTGTCTTCATTACTTTTCTATTGTTGCTGGGACAAAATACCTGACACCTAATATAAAGGAAGGAAAGGTTTATTTAGCCCACAGTTTGTGGAGGTATCTGTCTGTATGTGTGGTTCTTAGGCAGAGAGGCACGTGACAAAGTGCAACCTTTCGTGGCAGGCTTGGAAAACAGCAAAGAGCAAAGGGAGGTGCTGTGGCTGCAGTGGCTAGAAAAACCTTTCTCCTTTACTTACATTTTATTCAGAATATCTGCTTCAGTTCAGGTGTAGCACTCATTCTTACAATCCCAATTTCAGATCATGAGTTAATCATAAACTCTAGAAGTGGTCGTATGACTTCATGAGGCTTTGGGGAGACAACTAGACACAAACCATAACAACACTTTTTAAATTAATTTTATTGAGACAGAAATATCAATGAGACAGTTTCAAAACAGATTAGTAGGACAGTTACACTAATTCATACATTGTGTATTGTTGTCTTCTTAGTGGTTATTCATAGTACAAAATACCGACATAACATCTTTTCTAAACACTATTAGTACAAATCTTTCTTCTCATTGAACTAAGATAAAGTAGCTATAGGATATTTATCCTAACTAATTTCTATATACAGATATACATTTTTCCAGTAAAAACTAGTCCTTCATTTATTATCCTCCTTTTTATTTAGTTTTGTCAGAGATGGGTATTCCATTGCCATTCAAATATTGTAGGTGTGTGAATTCAGCAAAATAATCTAATATAGTCCAGTAGTCCATAATAGTGGTGGATTATCCATATGACTGGCAATCTCAGTTGTTTACTTGAGCCTTTTACAGCTCAGCATATTAGTATGGCTTTACTTTTTATACCTCATGTTTATACTTAAAAGGAATGAATAAAATTTAAAAAAATAAAGCTGGCTAAAGAGAAATCCCTTTCTAGGGATCATAGGCTGTATGCTTGTCTAAGTCTTTGTCTATGTTAGAAGGAAATCATTTAAACATTTCAGTCAATGCCAACCCTAAATCTTTATACATTAGGAGTCAAGAAATAGAAGTGTTCAGGGCTGGCCAAATAGCTCAGCAGATCAAAGCACCTGCAAGTAGGCACAGGGCCTGAAGGTTCTATCTCCCGGTCTGCTGTGCCAGCCACTAGCCTGGGGCACACTAAAATGGCCATTGAGACTAGACATGGTGGTACACGCCTGTAATCCCAGTTCTTGGGAGGCTGTAAAAAGGCAGATCACTATGGGTCCTATTTAGTATTAAGACCCTGCACACCCTGTAGACCCTTCCCTAAAATACAAAAGAAAGAGAGAGACAGAGAAGAGTTGTTTATCACATTGCCTAACATCTCTACCATCCATGTAATTACATAAAGAATGTGGAAAATAATGGTATTATCATGATGGGAGATTTACCCCCAGTTCCTTGATGTCAACTGAGGTCAGTATCTATATATTTATATTTGAGTATGCATTTGAAAATTAGGCCTGCATCATGCTTTGAATAAACTGTATATTATTGGCCCTGGTGCTGAGCAAATGTTCTGTTACACGCCAGCCATGACACAAATGCTTACTTTTGTTCACATTCTGAAATTTTTCTCACTGTGAAAAAGTTATTTTGTTTCAAAATTAACCACTCTATAAACCCTCATTTGGCCTATGAATAAATATTTTTAAATGTGCTTTGCCTATGAAGAGGGTCATTAGCATATAGACTTTGACAGTGAATCATTTCCTCTTATAAGGCTTCAGATTTTAGATGAACAAGATGAGTAAACTTGATTAAATCATTTCATGCATGTAAATGTATTACTCTAGCTCTTCAAAGGCACCAAGACATGTCCTTCATGGCATATGGCTTGAAGAATTACAGAAATTAAGATGGGGTAAGACTAAATGGTTCTCTTTGCACCTGTTCTTTCCACGAAGCAGCACAGAACTGATTCATGTACAGCATTTATTTTCAAGTGGTCAATAGTTCACTTCTGGATAATAAATCACCATCATGGACAAATAGGGTCATATTATACACCCTGAATCCAAAGGTCAGCATTCCTTACCATGAAAAGACACATACTAAACAACAAACAGTTTTTTTTTATTTTTCCCTTCAAGGCAAAGAAATTGTCTGATTTAAAACTCTGTTTAAACTAGTCAGTGATATATGTATAAAGTAGATCATATAATATCCAGAACACATGTAAAATTTTTAATTAGACTGGTGGCTCAAAAATTACAGAGTTTGGTAAAAATGACTGAAATAGAAGAGACTGAAACACACACAAAAATGAATCCTCCAAATTTAGCCAAAATATTCTTACAGTCATTATGCAATTATATTGTTTGAATAAATCATGCCAAAGACATACAGTTTTCTCTTTTTCTATATGAATGAATACTAAATCATAATAAAATATATGGTGGAGACAAGAGCTGGAAAAAGAGGAAATGAAGATAGATATCTCACATAGGATCTATGAGACTCTGGGGGAAAGAGATCAATCTTGTTATAGTTAATATTTATAATGGTCCCCAAAGCACCAAGCTGAATGGTGACTAAGCAGTGAGGCATTACAGTTGACTTACTGTTGAGAGTCGGGGTTTGCTCAGAAGAGGCAGGTCATAGGAGAAGTGATCTAGAAGTGGCTATCTTCCACCTGAGTTGTTTCCTAGCAACTCTGACATGAGCAAATTTCTTCTGCCCAGGCCCTTACACCATGTTACTTCTGCCTTCAACCCAGTCAATTAGGAACTGTAACCATGATCCAAAACAAACCTCTCCTCCTTTAAACTGTAGGGATCAGATACTTGTCTCCAGCAATAAGGAAGTTACCTGAGATAAACCTGTGTGGAAAAGTCATCTTTCCCTTTCTTTCTTGGTACCTTCTTACTTTTTCCTATTCCACATGCCAACTGCAGTAGGATACCATAGGCTTTGTACTCAGCTGTGTATATTATATACCAAGAACATTCAGAAAGACCTCAGACAAAATCGTAGAACCTGATAAAACCTTATCCCCAAGCCATGACACTGAAACAAAGCTTTTAGTGCTTCTCAACTATAATGCTCACAGTAAAATGTAAGGAGGGTACCAAGGAGATCTTACTCCCAGTTGCTTAGGTGTTGGCTGCAAAATTGTTTTCTTTTTCTTTTTTATTTTTTGGTGGAACTGGGGATTGAACTCAGGCCCTTGTACTCGCCAGGCAAGCGCTTATTCTACTCAGCTGGCCCCAATATTATTGCCTAAAATCTTAACATCATTTCCTTATTTATGCATAGATATATACATATATAATATTGCATATATGCACACACACACACACACTATATATATATATATATATATATATATATATATATATATATATATATATATAGAGAGAGAGAGAGAGAGAGAGAGAGAGAGAGAGACACTATCTCCCTGGCCCCAATATTTTATTTTCAAGCATCTGAATTTCTGATCCCTCCTTTCTCTTTTCCATATTCTAGAAATATCACCTCAGTAATTCTCTGACTCTGTTTGGACCTCAAATCCACTGATCTCTTGCCAGTCGTGGTGGTGCATGCCTATAATTTAAGCCTTCAAGAGACTGAGTTAGGAGGGTCACCAGGAAAGGCCAGGCTGTGTGACACAGAAAGACTGTCTCAAAAGAAGAAACAATCCATTTATTCCTTCATGTTTTTCAGTACCTAACTCTAGTCAAACAGCTTATAGTCTCCAAACTATCAGCTCAACCCCTCCACTAGACATGCCTTCAAAGCCTTGTTCAATAATAAAGAACATTTCTCAATCAGAATTACCTGGAAAAATCACAACCCAGGTTTATCCTACTTTTCTGAATGTACTTCCAAGAGCCAAAAGTGGATAGAATTTATAACTTGTATGATTTGATTATTTCAACTTAGAATCGCAAGATCCAATTGGATTGCCTAAAATCTTAACATCATTTCCTTATTTATGCATAGATATATACATATATAATATTGCATATATGCACACACACACACACACTATATATATATATATATATATATATATATATATATATAGAGAGAGAGAGAGAGAGAGAGAGAGAGAGAGAGAGAATTTATCTTCTTTTAGTAACATCCAGAGGAAGGAAAATTTATAACAAGTATCCTCAACCCTGAATGCATATTATAATTGCCATCTGGAGAAACTTTTGAAGAGCTACTACTGAAGAACTGCAGGGAGTGAAGTCTAATATAAATACCTTTTAAAAGATCCTTTTATGATTCTGATTTACAGCCAGCATTAAAAGGCTTGATTTAAAAAAAAAAAAGTACCCCTGATTTAAAAAAAAAGAAAGATGAATTCCATAGCAAGAGCAATCTTGTGTATCAGGACATTTCTCCTCTTACATATATATTAGAGATGAGTCTGCTTTTCAGCATAGTAGCTTCCTGCTCCATTTATATCTTTTATTCTCTGTCCTATTGTTGACCAGTGTTCATCCTAAGTAAGGTAGTGTTCTTCTCTTGATAATTCATTCTAATTATTAGAAAAATTACATAACTGAAATTTCCTTGAAAAAAATGCTTTGTGCTATAGAAGAAAACTCATTCTGTCATACTGGTACCAGATATTACAAGTGCCTTGAAATAATGCTCAGTGAGTCTTAAGTAGAATAGCTAACATCCTAAAAACAGGGCTTATAGGAGCAGATGCATAGAACAGAATCTGTAGGAAAGCAGATTTAGCATTAGCAATTGGAGCAGTTCATCATTATTTATCTAACATAGTTTACTAGTGACATTAATAGCTGTGATTTTAAGTGATTTATAAAAGTATAAGAAATTTTTCATTCCCAAAGTATTATCTTGTAACTTGATAAAGGAATTCTAGTTATCAAGGAGGAATACTTCTGAAACAAAGTAAATATTTCCTCATTCTAGAAAGGATTTCTTATGGGTGTATGTATTTCCTTGTGTTTTGTAAATGAAGTACTATCAGTTGCAAGAAAATAAGTTTTATATCTATCATTGTATTAGAATTACTGTTTATACAATAAAAAATTAGATTTCGTAGTAATGCCAGGGATATAGCTCAGTGGCATAGCATCTGCCTGGCAAGTGCAAGGTCCTGAGTTCAATTCCCAATACCAAGAAGTTTTTTGTCTTAGTTACATAATGTACTTGTTTGGACTTCAGAAATTTATGGTGCAGGGGAGATGACTCAGTTGAATAAGCACTTCCCTGGTAAGCACAATGGCCTGAATTCAATCCCCAGTTCCATCAACAAAAAAAGCAACTTATGTGTTCTTCAGTTGTTATGTTCAGAGGACTTTACACAAGATACACTGATCATATTCAAATCTCCTATATCTTTTGTGATGTATTTTTGGATCTAGATTGCTATGTTATCTGTTGAGTATAAATAAAGACACTTGTTACAGCTATGAGCTTCTTCATCTCCTAGCTCAATTAGTTTTGCTTCTATTCTCTGAAGCAACTTAGGTGCATAAAATCTGAAACTATTATGTCTACCTGGTAAGTTGCTTTTTACCATGACGAAATTTACTTCTTTACCACTAGTAATATTTTTTGCTTTAGAATTCTCAATAAATTTCACATTCTATCTTTTTACAACCTTTTAGGTTAAAGTGTTCTATATTGCTGGTATACTTAGTGTATCTTTCATAAACAATACATAAGTGGGGTATGTTTTGTTCCATCTTTAATCTTTTAAATGGCAGATATGATGTGATGTGATTGTGTGTGTGTGTGTGTGTGTGTGTATAGTTCTGGGTATTAAAAATAGGGTTTTTGACCAGAGCTGCATACCCAGCCACTTTTAATTTTAATTTTGAGACTGCTAAAATTGCAGTCCTCCTGCTTCAGCCTCTCAAAATTATATTTTGTGCTGCTACACCCAGATATTAATTACAATCTAAGATGTTTGTAGTTTTACATGTTCACCCCACCTATATCATGTTAGTTTTTCCTCTCATTTTCTTGTTACGAAACCTCTTTTTATTTTTATCTTTTTAAATTATTTCATTTTTTAAGGGATAAAAAATAGCGTTAAAACAGAAGCATTATACATGATACAGAATTTCAATTAACAAATTAGTATGAATTTCAGAGTATTTGTTGTAATGTATAGTGTTATCTTTCAACCAGTTATTCATATTATTACCAGATATATGCGTGTGAAATTTGAAAAAGAAAGAAATATATAAGAAACTAAAAGAAAAAGAAGAAACAATTGAAAAAGGAAATTAAAAACTTAAGCATTAACTTTTTCTTTCCATAGACAAGCAGAAATGCACAGTACAGTTGTAAAAAACATCCTGCATACATACATACATAGATATATCTCTTTCCCCTCTCTCTCTCCTGTCTTCTCAACTCAGTACCTCTTTGCTTTTGAATAAATTCAATCCTTTTTCCCAGTATCTATTGTATCCTTCAGATTCTATTTTTCTCTTTCAGGTTCTCACACTAAGGAGACAATATGTTTGTACATGCAGGTATGATTTATTTCACTTAAGAGTATGGTCTCTATTTGCATATATTTACTGACAAAAGACTCAAATTTATACTGTTCTATAGCTGAGTAATTATCCATTGTGTAAAACACCACATCCTCTTTATCTATTCCTCAGGTAATGAGCATCTGGGTTTTCTCCAGCATTTAGCTACAACAAACTGTGCTGCCATGAACATGGGTGCACATATATTGCTGTGGTATTAGGTTTTCAGTTCTGGAAAAATCACCCACAAGGGGGAGATAGCTGGGTTGAATGGGATCTCCAATCATAGCTTTTTAAGGAATCTCCACACTGATTTCCAGAGTTTCTGTACCAGTCTGACTTTGTGATTAATTCATGAGCCAATGCTGGGAATAGGGGTGTGAGTGCCACACCTACCCTGTGGCAGATAGCCTGAATACAATATAAGGAAAGGAGAGAGGCAGCAGCCACTGCTACTCTCTTAGCTCTTTGCTGTTTTTTTTTTTCTTTAATTTTATTGAGAAACAAATAACAATGAGACAGTTTCAAAACTGATTAATAGGACAGTTTCATTATATAGAAATACCACATCTTTTTCAACCATTCCTCATGTGATGGACATCTTGGTTGTTTCCAAGATTTTGCTATCATACATTGTGCTGCTATAAACATAGGTACACATATATCACTATGATACAATGTTTTCAGTTCCTTTGGGAAAATTCCCAAAGATTTGTACTAATAATGTTTGGACAGGATATTATGTCTGCATCTTGTACTATAAATAACCACTAAGAAGATAACAATATACAATATTGAAGCTGTCCTTTTTATTTATTTATTTATTTATTTTTATTTTTAATTTTTGTTTTATTGAAGCACAAATATCAATGAGATAGTTTTAAGATACCTTGACAAGATGGATTTGATAAATTAATACATCGCAAACTGTTTTCATGTTTTGGTATCATAGAAGGTGCATACATGATATTATACTTACAGACATTATTACACCATATGTCTCTTATCAGTAAATAAAACGAGTATAGCTGTTTGCATATCTTATTTACATCGTATCTTATTTTTTATACCTGAATTATATCAAAGATTCAATAATTAATACTTTCTACCTTGATATTTTCCTAGCGGTTGTCCATAGTACTAGAAGGCGTGTAGAAAGAAAAAATCATGATGTGTGTGTATAGACAGTACATTTGGGATAGATAACGCTGTGCTTCTACATAATTCTATGAGAGGCAAGATCTGCACTAATGGTGGTTGCATAGGATATTATGTCGGCTTCTAATACTATGGTCATCCACTAGGAAAATAATTATTGAATTTTTGATATAATTCAGGTATAAAAAATAATATAAGTAAGCAGCTACACTCTTAATTCACTGATAAGAGATATCTGCTAAAATAATATCTACCTAACTCTTTTGTATGTACAGATGCAAAATGATCCTTCCTTTGTATACCGTTTTTTTTTTGTTTAATTTTGTTAGCTGTTTTCCACCACCATGAACCATTGTCCTTTGCTATATGCCACTGTGCCTTAGAGCCAGCCAAGTATGGACCTGAAACCTTCATGAACTATGAGCTCAATAAACATTTTCTTCCTTAATTTTTGGTTTTGAGTATTTTGCCCCAGCAAGGAGAGAAGAAAACTCTAGACAGCATGTATAATCAGTTCTTGCATAGTAAAAGAGCCTTTGAACACTTTAATCTGACTTCAAACTCCCAGCAATCTTTCTGCTTTAGTCTGTCAGCTGAGTGCTGGCATTACAGATGTATGCCACCATGCCCAGCTATTAATTACTTATTCTTTCCTCCTATATTTTCCAAATCCCAGTCTCCGATCACGTCTCTTTTATAAAAGAATAGGTTTTGAAATTCTTGATCAGTGCTTCTGCAGCTGACTGTTTTTCTCTGTTTTTATTTGCTTAAAATTCTCAGTTTGCATTCAGTTTTGAGGGATATGTTTCTATGCAGACATTGTAAACTCATAGTATTTATTTCATAACTTTCAAGGTGTCAAAATATGTTGTCTTTGAAGGCAAATGCAGTTTCCACCATTTCTGTGGAAAATCGAATATCAGCCTATTTTTTAACCAGAAAATGAACTCAGAACCTTGCACTTACCAGGCTAGCACTAATTGTCAGTCTTCTTGTTTCACTTTCCAGTGTAACTTTTTTGGGGAGTTCTACTTATTTTTCATTTGAGGGTTTTGCCTTTTTATTATGATGTGCAAAAATATTTTATTTTTCAAATTTTACTTGTACCCCTATGGATTGTTGGATCCATGGCTTGAGATCTGTGCTAGCACTGTTCTGCCTTTGGCTGTCCACACTCAGCCCAAATCTCTGATTTGGGAAGCTGATCTACATGATTTTGTTATTGTTGTGTTGTGGATTAAACCAGGAGGCCACCTGCTTGCTAGGCAAGAGCTCAACCACTGAGCTAAGCCTTCAGTCACTGACCTATATAAATCCTAGTGGCTCATAAGCCTCCTAATATCCAGTTGGATTCAGCCAGTGAAAAATATATGTTGAAGGTACAAGAAAGGGAGATCAGAATCATTATTCATATGATTCTGTGGAGATCACTCTGTGTTTTCTACATTCTGAGAAAATTTAATAATCCTTTCAAAGTGGCCCTGTCTATATGACGGTCTTCACTTCTTTCCCATAAACTTTCTGAGTTTCATAGTCACAACAGCTTCACTTGTACAAGGACCAGGTTCTCATGCCATCACTTGTTGTTCACCTTTGAATTAGTCCCTTTGTGAATGAAACTCTTTAATTTGTACCAATTTGAATGTGTCATCTGTTTTTTGGCAACCTGCTTGGTGTGATAATTGGAACTAGAAGTAATCTCTGATGGTTAATTTAATGTGTCAACTTGGCTGGGCCACAGTACCCAGATATTCAGTCAAATATTATTCTGGAAGTTCCTGTGAGAATGTTTCTGGTTGAGATTTATATTTAAATTGATGGACATTGAGTGTTGGGAGCCAAGCAGCAGCTCGGGATCCCTGGGTAACAATGTAACAGCTTGGCGCTCCTTGTGGGTTCCGCCTTGGTATGTTCCAAATAACAGGAAGTAGAGTGTGGCCCTGCCCTGTCTGTCGATCAGGACAGAATGAGGGGGCTGCCTGGCAACAGAGCGGGATTGGCTGTATGCTAATATGTGGCTGCTGCTGATTGGTTTAGCTATACTATAAAAACTGCTGTGCTTCCGCAATAAAGGGAGATCTCCCCTTCTACAAAGAAGGCAGGGTGTGTCTGAGTTTTCCTTTCTGCGCCCGACAATTGAGTAATAAAGTTTACTCTCTCTATATAAGAAATCAATTGAAGGCCTGAATAGGACAAAAGGGAATCCTTCACCAGACAGGATACCCTTTATATTTTATCTCCAAATGCCTTCTTTTGGTCCTAAAGCAAATCACCATTAAAATGTAGCTTCAAACTGCAACTGTTTTTTTACTTTGCACAAATTTTGGCCTATCTTACTAACTTTTGTACTTACTAAGCCTTCATAATTGTGTAAACCAATTCCTTAAGATAAATCTCTTTATATATATACTTCATCTTATTGGTTCTGTTGCTTGAAGAATTTTTTTTTTTTTTCAATACCAGGGATTGAACTCAGGAACCTGCACTTGCCAGGCAAGCACATATTCAACTGAGCTATCTCCCTGGGCCCTGAAGAACCTTGATTAATACAGGATAGTAGAAAGTAGACCCAGACCCTCACAATGGAATTCTGGAAAGGAATTGTTCATATCCTCAGTGAGCTCATAGATAACATTCTTGATGAGGAGAAATGGGACATAAGTAATTCATGGCATAAACTCATGGTGTAATTAACTCATCTCACTACAGAAGATGAAATGCAGGTGCAGGGCAAGGAATAGAAGGCTGAGGAGCTGTAGCACTTAGTCTCTATGGCAACAAGGTTTTTAATAAACATTGCAGGATCACCTGTTGGGTTATTAAAAACACATATAGAGAAAAACTTAAATTAATATTCATGAATATAAAATGAGGAGCATTCATCAAAGAATGAGAAGGCTTCCACATTAGATTTGAAGAAGTCCCTCATATCTTGTAGCTGTGCCACATGAAATTGATCCATCATCCTGATAACATTAATTGGATCTATAATCACAGGGTCATGAAATATACTGCAGGCACAGCATGAAATGTACTCCTTGACATATAAAATAGTCCAATCAGTTACTGTACCATTTGAATGTGGCAATAACTTAGTCACACAACTACCTGAAATTTAAAAAGTCGTAATTGGTGCCATTTGTATAAGACAGTGATTAAAAGAAGCAAGCTATCCAGTTACATGGAATAGTTGCTATGATTCCTGACCCTGTGCCTTGGCAAGGAGATGGATGTTTAGGGAGAAAAGGATAAAATATTTATGATTTATAGTAATGTGTATTCATAACATATATCATTGGAAATTAATCTTTCTTGAATATTACATTTTGAAAGAATTCACCAGCTTTCCACACAGACTGTAGTTAAGAAGTTTCCTTAATCACTTTTGAAAGATCTTGAACTACTTTTACCAAATATTGTTCATACCTAGTCTCATGGACAGCCAATTATGTATGTAAAATTTTCTCATTCTATTCTTTCTCTATTTATGCTTTCTTCTGTATTTCACTTTCATTGTAGTTCTTGTGCTGTTTACAAAATAGTCTGACCAACATTTCAAACTTCACTAATTAAATTTTTAGCATTGTCTCAACTACCATAAAACCCATCCATTAAGCTTTGGAAAGGCCCTTCTTTTTTTAATTTTAACACAGGGTGTACAGGGTCTACAGGGTCTCACTGCATAAATTGGACTCATACTGATCCTCCTGTTTACAGCCTCCCAAGTGCTTGGATTACAGGCGCACTCCACCACACCCAGACTCAATTGCTGTCTCAGTGAAACCCAGGGGTAGGGCCTACCCATATGGCAAGACTGGGGATTGAACACTCAGTCCCTGCATCTGCCTAAGCAGATGCTTTAATCCACTGAGCTATTTGGCCAGCCCTGAAGGTTCTCTTTTGTTGTGTTATTATAATTCCAGAAATTCCATTTCACTGAGCATGGTGGTGCAGGCCTGTAATCAAAGTACTTTGGGAGGCTGAAGTGGAAGGATTGCCACAAGTTCAGGCCAGGCTGAGCTAGAGTTCAAGGATAGCGTGAACTATATATATAGAGACCCTGTATAAAAAAAGAAACTCCACTGAATATTTTTATAATGACCAGTACTTGGATGAAATCCTCAGTCTTATATTTTACCTCCTGGAATATAGTAAACGTATTTATTTTCAAATCTATTTCTGATAACTCCATCATCCAGATCCTTGATTGAATTGTTTGCATTGTCTTTTGTTTTGTGATGATGTTGTTCTGTTTTTTTTTTTTGTTTGTTTTCTTGTGCAATTAACATATGTGAAAATTTATATTACTATGCTTATGCCTCAGATAATATTTTACTTCTCAAGGGAGAATTTGCATTTTCCTCTAGAAGTTTCCCAGATGCATTAGTTCTTAGTTTAAAATCAGGGATTCAGGTGGTATGAAACTGAGCTTTAGTTCCTACAAAGTAAAAGTTTGTGTTTTACTCCTAGACTTAGGACTTAGGATTTCAGTTCAATGATTGCTTTCCAGAATTCCCACTGTTGGCAGGCCGTGGAATCATTTATTTTACCTGTTGGCCCATAAGCAAAATGTTTAGTATCTTTTCACCACAAGGTGAAAGGTTATTACAAATGCCACACTCTGTGTCATGGTTTGGAGGTTTTGCAAGGTGAACAATATAGTACAGGACATAGTCGATAGTATTATAATGAATCACCCAAGAATCACATGGAAGAACTGGAGAAAATCTGTCCACACAATAAACAATAAAGAATCCAGCTGAGGGCCTGTGCCCTAATATCCAGCATGAGTGGAGCTGAAAACCTAGAGCTCACAATGCCTACCACATATCCATCTGGAGGCCTAGAACCCCCAATGAAATGAGGCCTATTTCATGGATCTGTGCTGGAAAGGCCCAAAGGTCAGCAGTGGCAGCTAGAAAGTCTTTTCCAGTGGGATGAATGATCTATGGTAGTAAGCTGAGGGATCTGAACTGGAGCCAAGAGGCAATGCTCAAGATAAGCATCAGAGCTCCCCAAAAAGTATCATAGCCCTCCTCAGCAACAGTGAGGTCCCAAGCTTCTCCAGTGATGAGGAAAACTGAGTTCCATCAAGAAAGCCAATTTGAGGGCTGGTGGTATAGATCAGTGGACTAAAGTGCTTGCTTAGTTAAGTGCAGGGGCCAGTGTTTGATCCCTGGCACTGTATGCCACACAGGCCCCATACCCGGGTATGCTGAGTTGGTGATGGAGTCAGGGCATGGTGGCACATGCCTGTAATCCCAGCACTAGGGAGGCAGAAATCAGGAGGATCTCTATGAGTCTGAGCTGCATAGTGAGACC
>PVKA01021106.1:0-39193 GCA_004027165.1 Ctenomys sociabilis | reverse complement strand
AAATATACCACAGAAATATAAACACTCATATTTATAGTGGCAGTTTATAATAGCCAAATTTTGGAAGCAAACCAAATGCCCATCAATCTAGGAATGCATGAAGAAGATGTGGCTTTTTTATATAATGGAATACTACTCTGCCAAAAAGAACAAACTTGATACATTTTTAGCTAAATGAATGCACCCTGAGACCATACTACTACAAGAAATCAAACACATTTCAATAGCACATTCTTTCTCCAGTGTGAGAAACCAAAAGTATACATAAGGACTGAAATATATAGTAGATATTGGAAAATAGAAAATGTTAAAATGTGAAGGGATACAAGGGAAGGGAAGAGGAAAGGTAAAGAAATGAGAATAGATGGAAACAAAGCTTTTTTCAATAAGGACACGTTGAAGGGAAGAGGCTGAAGAAAAAAGGAAATCAAAATATATTGTGTACAAGTGTCAGGTGCAAATTCCCTATGATGAATGTTAGATATTTTGAAGATGTACCAATAAAATTTTAAAACCTCAAATATCACAATCCCTTCAACAATAACCATTACTCTGATCTAATAGAAACTGACTATAATCTATACTTCCAGTCCGCAAAGGTGGCATCTTTGCATCTAAAACTATGCTTAAAAAAAGTTCTTCAAAATTTGATAAAATTCTGTGTTTCTTCACTTGCCTGTACATTGACAAAAAAACTGGAAAGTTGCTTTACATGCAAAACCTCAAACCAGTGTGAAGGATAAAATGAAATTGACATACTGGATGCCTATCTTCCAAATGCAATAGTAAGAGTAGTTACACAGTCTCATCTCATCTTCCCAACTGCTTAACTGCTTATGGGACATCTTTCATTCATTCATTTATTTATTTTTGGTCCTGAGATACCATCCTGACATATAGTTGAGGCTAGCCTTAAACATGCTATGTAGCCCCAGGCTGGCCTGAAACTCTCAATGATCCTCCTGCCCCTGCCTCGACATCATTGGATCTACAGTGTATGCCACTATTCCCAGCTTCCAATTTTAATTTATTTTCTTTTTATTTTATCATTTATTAGATACAGGGTCTCATCACATAGTTCAGACTCATAATGATATTCCTGTCTCAGCCTCCCCAGCTCTAGGAAGGAATACTTGCAGAACCATACCCATCAAAATTTAAAAAACATTCTCTTAATAATTTGAAGTACAGAATTTATGCTGCTGATACAAATAACCTATACTTTTTAAAAATGTTCTGAAACATTTATGGGAAAAAAAAAAACACACAAAAATTATAGGACCAGGGGTACGGCTTAGCAGCACAGTGCCTGCCTGACAAGCATGAGGCCATGTGTCTGATTACTGGCACACAAAAAAAGAAAAGAAAACGAAAGAAATTTGGGGCCAGGGAGATGACTCCGTAGAATAAGCACTTCCTTGGCAAGCACAAGGGCCTGAGTTCAATCCCCAGTTCCACCAAAAAAAAAAAAAAAAAAAAAAATTACGGTACCTGCTCAAATGTATCGATACAGAAAAATGTCCTCAATATGTTAAATTAAAAGTTGCTGACGTATACTTGAGTTTCTAAGGATAAAAACTGGTACACACATATGTAATTATCAAAAGGAAAAGTTACACACGTTACCAGAATGTTAACAGTTCACCTGGGATATAATACTAGATTGTAAAGCTGTATGGCAGGAGCTCTCAACTTTTACTCTTTTCTTTTGTATTATTCTAATTTTTTACAATTAGAATACAGTATCCCTCACTTATTGCAGGGGTCACATTCCAGACACCCCTGCAATACACGAAAATCACCAAAGTAGAGATGTTATATGTATTCATATATATTTTAAGATTTTATATACCCTTCCTACAGTCTTATAAACCTTTCCCACATTTTTAAAAACACTTCTAATGTTCTAAACTCATAAACCTATGCCATTTTAACAACTTACATATACTGCAGTACTACAAAATGCCACAATATAGCAAAAAATCCATAATAATTCAGATTAAGATTTTTTGAAAACCCCCAAAACAGTGAGTCCACAAAAGTCCAACTGCAAAATAGCAAGGGACTACTGTATACTCATGAATTACTTATGCAATTAAAAAATTAATCTTACACAGAAACAATCCTATTTTTTTTCCAAAAATCTGATTAATATACCCAGCTATACGCATAGTTTACATAGTACTCTCACTAGTTTGATTTGGTTTTACACTGAGCATTTTACACTGAGCAGCATTTCCAAACTTTTTTTTAATTTGAAACAGGGCCCAATAAATTGCTAAATTGCCTAAATTGGCCTTGAACTTTCAGCCTTCCTGCCCCAGCTTCCCAGAGTGTCCCTATGGAGTTTTTTTTTTTTTTTTTTTTTTTTTTTTTTTTTTTTTTTTTTTTCTTTGTCTTTTTGAGACAGGGTCTCACTATGCAGTTCAGGCTGGCCTTAAGCTCACTTTGTAGCTCAGGCTGGTCTCGAACTCACAACAATCCTCCTGCCTCAGCCTCCCAAGTGCTAGGATTACAGGCATGCGCCACCACGCCCGGCTTCCTATGGAGTTTTGTTTTGTCTTGTTTTGTTTTGTTTTGAGACAGGGTCTTGCTATATAGTCCAGGCTGGCCTTGAACTCACAATCTTCCTCCACAAAAAATGCAATTTCCAAATTAGACCATTCATTTTATCTTGTCTGGTAATAATTCCTGTATTCACAGTAATAAGCATCATTGTGCCAGCTAAGATGACACTCAGGTTATTTCCTTGGAATAAAACTACTGTGAAATCAAACGTCTACACCACAAACTGCTATAGCTAAAACAAAAACTACACAAGGCAATGGAAAAAATCAAACTTACCACAAAAGTGAAGGGAAATTGACAAATTACACTGGTAATTACCAAACTAGCTATGTTACCAAAATATAGGTAAATATAGGTTAAATTTGAGATGTCTAAAACATAACTCATTTTCAACTTCTCCCAGATACAATGAAACACATTTTGCATATAATAAATATAACTAAAAACTTCCAAAAACACTGGAGGGGAAATTTTCTTTATAAAAATAAAGTTCACGGTCAGACTGGGAGAGGGGAAGCAGGAAGACAGCTCAGCAGCACATCACCTACTTGGCAAGAACAAGATCCCAAATTTCATCCCCAGTACCAAAAAAAAAGAGAAACAAACAAACAAAAGAATTAGGAACATAACTTAGTGGTAGCACATTTGTACACAGTGAGTTCAAGACCAGTCTAAACTAAATAGCAAGACCATCTTAAACAAAAACCCAGCAGTTAGTAATTCATATATTTTAGGTTTGGAAAATGGTGATATTGGGGAAAAAAGCACGAGTTGTAATGTCTAAAGACCTTGGCAAGTAAATATATGAAAAAATGTTCAACATCACTAGTCATTTGAGAAATGCAAATTAAAATAACACTGAGATTCCATCTCACCCCAGAAAGAATGGCTAACATCAAGAAGTCAGCCAATAACAACTGTTAGAGGGACTGAGAAGAAAAAGGAACCCTTCTCCACTATTGGTGGGAGTGCAGACTGTTACAATCTCCAATCTGGAGATTCCTTCAAAGCTTGGATTAGAGATCCCATTCAAGTCAGCTATTTCCTTTCTGGGTATTTTTCCAGAAGAACGGAAAACCTCATACCACAGCAATATATGTGCACCTTTATAGCAACACAATTTGTCAGAGCTAAATCCTGGAAACAATCTAGATGTTCATCAACTAAAGAATGGAAAAAAGAAGATGTGGTATTTTTACACAACAAAGTATTATTCAGCTATGAAACAGGATAAGTTTGAGTCTTTTGTTGGTTAATGGATATAACTAGAGAACATGCTCTCAAGTGAAATAAATCAGACCTGCATGTGCAAACATTATATTGTCTTCTCAGTAGGAGAACCTGAAAGAGAAAATGGAATCTGAAGGGTAAAATACATATTGGGGAAAGGGAATGGATTAATTCAAAAGGAAAGAGCTACTGACTTGAGGACAGAAGTGGGGGCGGATATTTATCTATATATGAAAGCAGGATGGTTTGGACAATCATACTCTACATTTCTGGTGGTCTATGGAAAGGAGCAGAGCCGGGCATAGTAGCGCATACCTGTAATCCCAGCACTCGGGAGGCTGAGGCAGGAGAATTGTTTTGAGTCCGAGACCAGCCTGAGCTACAAAGTGAGTTTAAGGCCTGCCTGAACTGCATAGTGAGACCCTGTCTCAAAAAAAAAAAAAAAAAAAAAAAAAAGGAGCAGATAACGCTTAATTTGCTTTGTCTCCTTTTTTCAATTGTTTTTACTTTTTTCTTCTTAATTTCTTATACATTTCTCTTTTTCTTTCTTACAATTTTACATGCATATATCTGGTAACATGAATAACTGATTGGAAGACATACTATTTTAAGTGAAATTCTCTATCACTTGTAATTTTTTCTGTTTTAATTCTAATTTGTACTCTCTTTAAAAAAAAAAAGAAAGAAATAAAGAACCTAGGCCCGGGCCAGATAGTTCAGAGGACCAACATGCCTGCTTAGGCAGGCACCACCCCTGGGGGCACACTGAGACAGGGACTGAGACTGGGTGTGGTGGCTCAGGCCTGTAATCCCAGCCTGGGAGGCTGAAAACAAGAGGATCACTAGAAGTCTCATCTATGCAATGAGACCCTGTATTAAAATATATTTAGAAAGAAAAAGGAGAGACCAACTGACCAACTGACCGACCAACCGACTGACCGACCAACTGACCTTGCCAATAAATACTTAATGAAAGGGCTGGCAAGATAGCTCAGCATACTGCTCCAAGACCTGGTATCATGGTACATGCCTGTAATCCCAGCACTGGAGAGGCTGAAAACAGGTGGATCACTACAAGTCCAAGCTGCATAATGAGACCCTGTACAAATACGTAAAAAATAAAATACTTAATAGGCACGACTCTGGAAAAGTTAATTTCTCTATGTCCCACTTTTCTATCTGTAAAATGAAAATAACATGCCCATGCCCATGTGGAAACACATGTCTGTAATACCAGTTACCTAAGACAGCTAGAGGCCGAGGTAGGAATACAACAAATTCAAAGCCAGCTGGGCAACGTAGTGAGATCATATCTCAAATCAAAATATAAAAAAGAGCCAGGCATGGTAGTACACACCTATAATCCCAAGACTTGGGAAGCTAAAGCAGGAGAATTGCTGAGTTCATGGCCAGCATGAACTACACTGAGACCATCTACCTCACCAAAAATATTTTAAAAATAAAAAGACTGGGGAATAAGGTATTTAGGCTACCTTAAAACAAAATACATTTTAGTTCACCAAGCACATTTAGTTTACCAGTGTCTTTGCTGTTATCACTCCATGGGTTTAATTCCAAATAAAAAGGGACTCAGGGAGCCTGCCAGCCAACCAACCCATCTGAGTACTTGATACACAAAAGACACTTAGTAAATTACAGCCCAACTGTCAATGGTTTATATGTTGGCCTTGTGATAAGATGTGTAAGCTTTTTAAAATTATGTAAATAAATTTATTACATAAATTTCTGTTCACATAAAAATTAATTTCTACTCTTAGGTATTCAAGTCATGAAAAACAAAACTTAAATTCCTGATGGAAGGAAGGTTCCTAATTCTGTAAAGATAGTAAGACTTGATTGTTGTCTTAAAGAATGAGGACTTAGGGGAAAAAAGAAATAAAGATCACTAAGTATTTACTGAGTAACCCCTAAAAACCAGAGGCTATCCTAGGTACTCCACAAAAGGTAACACCTTCATGGCACTTACTTTCCATGTGAGACAGATAAATGGGAGTCAATGACATGAAGGTAGACAGGTGTTAGTTAAGTAAGTAGAAAGGGATTGGTAAGACTTATTTTAGATAAGATAGGGAAGTCTTTGGGGAAAGGGAATAAGGTACGTAGGCCTATGTCAAAACACATTTTAGGGGCTGGGGAGATGGCTCAATAGAATAAATGCTTGCCTGGCAAGCGCAAGGGCCCTGGTTCTGCAAAAAAAAAGTTTAGTTTTATCAATGTACTTCCAATAAAAAGGTGTTCTGTTAGAAAGCAAGTACTGGAGATTTAATTTCTTTTTTCTCTTTTCTTTCCTCCCCTCCCTTCTTTCTTTCCTTTCTTTGGTTTAAAACATTTTCTCCCTAAGTGGCCCAGGCTGGGTTTTAACCTGTGATTCTCCTCCCTCAGCCTCCCAGAGTACCTGGATTACAGACCTGATATATCAATACATTAGCACAGGGAAAAACCACAACCAACATAAGGAATGGTGGTACCAGAGTACATGCCAGGTCCCAAAGTCTGAAATGCTTAAAAGTTACAATTTTACTGTATTTTGGTCACATGTACTACAAAACTAGCTTGTGCTATAACAACCATTTGTTATGTAGTTTAGGGACATTCCCAAGAGAAGGCAGAATAATATATGAAAGAAGTCCAAAATTCTTCAAGGCCACTATGCTCAAGGAGTTAGGAAGACTGATCCTTCAATCCCAAAATTTCCAAACAATGATCCTATTTGGCAGTTAACTCTTCACCAGTACCCTCACAGTCCCCACTTCTTTCTTCATCAATACTAACCTTCACTGCACACATGCAAATGTATGCATTATTGTATACAATAGCCTATTCCTTTACAGCAATAATAATCCTTTCAGAGTTTTCAGTAACAGCCAGCTGCAGCATGCATGTCAGTTTCATCACCACTATGGTACAATTCTCTACATATTCCATTTTACATTAGATATTCCTGTTTATTAGTCAGATGTCTTTATTTTTAGGGAAAATTAATCTCAGGGTCTGTATGCTAAGCAAGTACTCTACACTAAGCCACAATCCCAGGCTAGGCATTCCTTTGGAGCACCTATCGCTTTTTTACTTTTTTTTTTTTTTTTGGCAGAACCAGGGATTGAACTCAGGCCCTTGTGCTTGCCAGGGAAGCGCTTATACAACTGAGCCATCTCCCTGGCCCCTGTGTGTATCATACAGCCCCTACAAAATCATTCACTCAGTATATTAGTTTTATATGCCAGGCATTGTCAGTTGCTAGGTACAATGTATACAAAAGAGAATAAACAATATCTCCACTGCCTTATTAGTCAATATAAAAGTCAAACATGGAACAAATATTTAGGCAGCATGCTTATGGCCAGAATGCTAACAAGATACACTAGTAAAAAGAAGAAAAAAAATCCACCTATTTCTGTTTGTTGAAATAAAAAAGTTCAAAGCCGGGCGTGGTGGCGCATGCCTGTAATCCCAGCACTCAGGAGGCTGAGGCAGGAAGATTGTTGTGAGTTCAAGACCAGCCTGAGCTACAAAGTGAGCTTAAGGCCAGCCTGAACTGCATAGTGAGACCCTGTCTCAAAAAGACAAAAAATAAATAAATAAATAAATAAATAAATAAATAAATAAATAAATAAGTTCAGCTGGGGAGATAGCTCAGCAGCCTAAGCACCTGCCTGGCAGGCACGAAGTCGCAAGTTTGATCCCTTGTACCACATGCCATGCCAGCCCCGAAAACCTAGGAGTGCCTGCCAGCCCCAAAACCAGGCGTGGTGGCAAAACTTGTAATCTCAGCCCTGGAGATATCCAATAACATAAGGATCACTATGAGCCTGAACTGCACTGTGAGACTTTGTATCAAAAGAATAAACTAAAAAAAAAAGTAAATAAAATACTAAAAGGGGCCAGGGAGATAGCTCTGTAGAATAAGCACTTATCAATCTCCGGTTGTGCAAAAAAAAAAAAAAGAAAGAAAGAAATGAAAAGTGTTCTGAAAGACCACAATAACTAAACCAGGTCCTGAAGGATGAATAAGCAGGTAGGAAAAGGAAAATCCTAGAGTTAGTCGGGCAGAAGAGAGATGAATAATGCTGAAAGTGGACCAACACAAAGACAACAAGGTGGGCATTGGAGCTGGATTCTAAAAGGTTTAGAATGCTTGCTTATCATCTTGCTTTTGGACAAAGAAACTAGTGTATTGTACTTCTTAAGAATAAAATGAAAAAGAAGCTTATATTTATAATTCAGAATGAACACAGACTACAGACAGGCCAGTCAGAACACAAGAAGAATTAGTGAAGAGAATGCTGCAAGAGGAAGAAGTCTGGAGTAACAAGACAGTGACACCAAGAAATAACAGTTAAACAATATACACAGTATTAAAAACAAAAACCACCACCAAACAAGAAAAAACCTGTCTTGTAAACTCAAGGTAAGCTTAATAGAGAAGACATTTGCACCGAGCTCTAAAGAAGGAAATTTTACCATGTGAAAATTGAGGGGAAAATGCTACAACAAGACAATGAAAGGGAAAGAGAAGAATCCTGGATGACCTGGGATCTTGCTGAAGTAATGATTCTATCCTTTTGGAGAGTGGCTGGTTAGTAAACATTTACTGAATTCCTCAATGCTTGGCTCCTAATAAAAACTAGAATAAACTAAAAAAAACTTAAAAAATAAAAAATAAAAATAAGGGCCAGAAAGATAGCTCTGTAGAATAAGTGCTTGCCTGACAAGGGCAGGGGCCTGAGATCAATCCCCAGTTGTACCAAAAAAAAAAAAAAAAGAAAAAAGAAATGAAAAGTGTTCTGAAAATTAAAATAATCTTTCCCAAAATATACTTGTACATTTTTTCATCTCAAGAAAAAATTTTCAGCGCATGAATAACTGATACTGCTTTTGGTTCATGGACTCCAAGAAAAGAATACAAGGAAGAGTAGAATTGGGGTGTTGTGATTGCTGGGTGAGAGACAAAAGCAAGACTAGGGCAGTTTTTATAGACACTGCCTTTTAGCCCTTAGAGAACAAGTTCTACTGTCATTCCATTTGCAAATAAGCAAACCAAAGTTTAAAGAAAATATTATCTTCAAGCATAACAGAAAGTGGCCTGTGATCCTAGTACTGAAGCTAAGGCAAGAAGATCATCTAAATTCAAGGTCAGACTGGGGCTACAGAGCAAGACCCTGTCTCAAAAAGATAAAATAAAAGCCAGCCAAATAGCTCAGTGGATTAAAGTGCCTGCAAGCAGGCACAGAGCCCAGAGGTTCTGTGGTGCCGGGTGCTGAGACAACAATTGAGACTGGGTGTGGTAGTACACACCTGTAATCCCAGATTTTAGGAGACTGTAAACAGGTGGGTCACTATAAGAGCACTCTAATAGTAAGGCCCTGAACACCCTGTAGATCCTTCCCTAAAAATAAAAAATAAAATAAAATAAAAAAAAGGTAAAGTAATATGCCCAATGTCATAGAGCTAACTTAAATGACAAACCCAATGCAGTAGCCCCTCTTTTATCTGTGGTTTCAGTTACCAGTGGTCAACTACAGTCTAAAAATATTAAATGGGAAATTTCTGAAACAATTCATTAAGTTTTAAATTACACACCTAGGACCAGGGAGATAGCTCAGTGGAATAAGCACTTGCCAGACAAGTGCAAGGTCCTAAGTTCAATCCCCAGTACTGCAAAAAATAAATAAAATAATAATAATAATAATAATAATAATAAATTACAAACCTAACAAGTAGTATTATTCAGCTCTGTCCTGTCCAGGACTTACATATCCCTTTGTCCAGCATATCAAAGCTGTATGGAGTACCTTCCCATGAGTCTCGTCAATAGTCAGTTCAATTAACACACTGTTTATGACCAAGTAACCCTTCTGCAGTAGCCTTAGGTAAAGTGACAGTACCTCTCTCATCCCCTATACTTCATGTCATCTCATCAGCAATGAATCTTCTCACATCATCACAGAAAGGATACAACACATTAAGATATGGTGATAAGGAAAGACAAACCACACTCATATAACTTATTACTACAAATGTCCTACTTTATCGCTAGTTGTTTTTAAGTTCTAACTGTGCCTAAATTAACAAACTATTGTAAGTATCAGAAAAAACAATATATTAAGAGCTTAGTATTTTGAACAGTTCTCAGCATCTCTGAAGGTCTTGGAATGTATCATCTAAGTGCAAAGAGGAGAACTGCTATACACCTATGTGTCAGAATATACACACACATAGTATTTCATCCATGAAAAATCTATCAGTCTTGCTGGACATGGTGGCACACCTGTAATCCCAGCACTCGGGAGGCTGAGGCAGGAGGATCCCCATGAGTTGAGGACAACCTGGCTACATAAGCAAGTTCAAGACCAGCCTGTGCTACATAGCAAAACTCTGCCTCAAAAAACAAAGCATTCTATTAGTCTCATAAAATTACTGGTATTCTCAAAGTACATTCACCTAAGGATTTTGTTAGTGAGGTTTACTTTGGATCTTAAAATTGTGTACAAATAGTGCTACCAGTTATAAAACATCTAGAATCTTAGTTCTCTAAATATTGTAGAACAAAAATTTGGAGACAACATCAAATTTTCAGCAAAATTAATAAAGATATTTTTATTTTTTGGCACAGGATCCCAAATTCACGTGGGAAGAGCCTGTACATACTAAGCAAGAGTTCTACACTAACGTGAACTCAAGTTTGCAAGCATGAGCCACAACACCTGGCAAATTACTGTTTTCCTGGTAACTATCACTTCTGTGGTTTTATTTTATCATCTTCACAAACTTAAGGAAATTTCTGAAAATATGGTTAGAATGACATAAGCTTCTCTACCCAGTCATATATTCCTTTTCCTTTTATATATTTAGTAGTGTCTCACTACACAGCTCAGACTTATTGTGATCCTCTGTTTTCATCCTCCCCAGCACTGGAATTACAGGCAAGTGCCATGACACCTGGACTCCCTTGCCAGTTCAATGCTGGTGCAGCATGAGGGACCAGAAATCAAACCCTGCTCTTGCCAAAGCAGGCACTCAGTCTGTTGAGCTATCTCACCAGCTCTATTCCTTTATTTTTTCAATTATTTTATTATGGAACTATTAAGTACTTCCAGAAACTTAAAAGATATGGTCCCAGTAAGTAACAAACACTTTTGATGCAGTCTTAAATCTTCAGTGCATTTTTTAAGGGGTGGGCATAACTAAGAATTGAACCTAAAGCCTTTGCACTGAACTAAATCCCCAGCCCTTTCTAATTCTTTTTTTTTTCTTTCCATTCTGAGTTAGGGTCTTACTAACTCACTAAATTAATCAGGCTGAGAGACTGAGTGAAAACATAAGATCTTCCGACCTGAAGCCTCCCAGAATGCTGGGGAAGCAGGAGTGTCCTACCAGATCGAGGCCATTTCTAACTAACCACATAATAGGCCAGGTGTAGTGGCACACACCTACAATCCCAGCACTCAGGAGGCTGAGGCAGGATTACTATGAGGTCAAGGCCAGCCTAAACTGCATAGTAAAAACAGGATGTATCAAAAAAAGAAAGGAAAAAAGAAAATGTATGTTTAGATAACATAAAGGTGAAAGCCAGAAGTGGTGGTGCATGCCTGTAATCCCAGCACTACAAAGGCTAAGGCAAGGTTGCTGAGGCCAGTGTGGACTACACAGTAAATTCAAGGTCAGCCTGAACTGCGAAGTGAGATCCAGTCTCAAAAAAAAAAAAAAAAAAAAAAAAAGTTTAATACTAACTTTCTTGGGCCAGCCAAATGGCTTGGCGGATTAGAGTACCTCCAAGCAGGCTCAAGAGTCAAGGGTTCCATCCCCAGGCCTGCCATGCTGGCCCAGCCCCCGGAGCTCAATGAGAAGGTGACTGAGACTGGGCATGGTGGCACATGCCTGTAATCCCAGCATTTGGGAGGCTATAAACAGGCAGATCACTACAAGCCGAATCTAGTAGTGAGACCCTGAACACCATGTAGGTCCTTCCCTAAAAATACAAAAAAAATACTAACTTTCTCTGCCTACAATACACCTAGAGTCCCACCTTCAGCACTTAAGTAGCACAATTGGTATTTCTTAAGTACGTTAATAAATCTTATTCTGCCTTTCAAATGCAAAGCCAAAACCTATTTAACCAACTTGATTAATGTGTGACAATTTTCCTGCTTCATAAAATTTTACATTTTTCTCTAGGTCTGGTGATCAAGGACACACAGGTGGCTCTATCTAGGCTACTGGAAACAATGTAACAAAATATTATGACAAATTTTGGTAAGAATTGTACACAAACTTTCTGTTCTATATTGTAACAAGACAAAAGCTAGAAAACAAGATATAGTTTTATTGTCAGTTTGGCCAAGGTTATTAGTTAAGAAGCAGTAGAGTCAATAATTAGGATCAAACTTCTCCCAGGCCAAGGCTAGAAATTACAGCCTAATGTTAAAAGCTGGGGAGATGGCTCAGTGGAATAAGCGCTTCCCTGGCAAATGCAAGGGGCTGAATTCAATCCCCAGTTTCGCCAAAAAAAAAAAAAAAGAGAGCATACCTGCTCATGTTAGATCAAAAAAAATTTTTTGAGGGGCTGGGGAGATGGCTCAGTAGAATAAGCAATTCCCTGGCAAGCACAAGGCTCCTGAGTTCAATCTCTGGTTCCACAAAAAAAAAAAAAAATGTTTTTGGAAAAATTTCAAGGAAAAAGAAATAGAAAAGACAAATTTCCAACTTTTTTCTTTTAAAACCCTTTCAGGCTTTCAGATCTCCAGGTGTTACCAAGACATGTCAACCATTAAAACAAAGTTGGAGCCATAACTAAAAAGAAAACAAAGTACATGTGTGGAATTTCTTGACAGGCTTGTTATCCTGGAGGAAGACAATTCAAGCTCAGAAGCTTCACTCAAAATCCACAGTTGTCTCCTCTACTTCCTTCAGTAATTAGCTCCATCTTCTCCCATAACACTCCCCACCTCCCCCCCTCACACCTCTACCTTTGGCACTGAAATGATGTTCCCCCCAGACCTCCACTTGGCTCAGTTTCATCCTTCCAGCCACAGTGTCTATCCTATCCAAAGTGTGTATCACAATCTATAATTAATCCTCTTTAAAATTTATTTTTACTAGTTAACTGTCTTTCCCACTGGGATGTCCCATAAGAGCTTTCTCATCACTGCCTACACACCACCTCCTTTTCCATCATTACCAAAACTGCGTTGGAAATACTGTCATTTCTACAACAGTTCATCAACTGTAAACTCATCAAGGGGAAGTACAGTGTCTATTTTGTATTTCCGCAGTACTCAGAGAAGTGCCCAGCACCATTCTACAGAACCAGCAATTATTTGTGAAGTGCCAGGCATGGTGGCACACACCTGTAATCCCAGCCTGGGGGAGGCTGAGGCAGAAGATCTCTGCAAGTTCAAGGCCAGCCTAGGCTATAACAGTAAGTTCAAGGCCAGGCTGGGCCACCTAATGAGACATTGTCTCAAAAAACAAAAACAAAAACAAAACAAAAAAAAAAAAATGTAAAGTGTAACTATTAAATAAGATCATTAATAAGGAAGTAAAGAACAATTTCACCTCGACTTAAAATTGTGCAGAAAAACGCAGTTAATACACTCAAAATTTGAAGTGATGCAACATACAGAAAAGATTAGCAAGGACAATTCCACTTAAATGATAAGTTTCTTTTAGCTCCCTAAAGCAAATTAACTTCTGATTCTGTGCTAAGCCAACAGAACAAATTGTCTCCACCCCACCCAAATTATAACTTTGGGACTCCACAATTTATTCAGCACACACTCAACGGTTCATTAAGAGTTCAAGTGCCAATATACTACGATTATTTTATACTCCCTAAGGCCTGCCAGGTGAGGAGCAGAGGGATAACTGTGTAACCTGATAAAACAAACATCAGAAGTAGAAATAATAGCATTTACATTTGTAAGAGACTTACAAACGTAAGAAAAATCTCAGTGATAGAGATCAAACTAGACACTTGCATATTATACCACAGGCTAGGATCCACTATGGCACAGAAATGATCCATTATACGACTACCAGAAGAAGCCACACAGTACATCCCTTTCCCCGGCCCTCTTCTACTCAAAGCCTAATCTCCAAAACAAAGCTCACAAGCCTCATTCCTAGCAGCACAATCCTCAAATAAATACAAAGGAGATTAAAGAATAGCATAAACATGCCCTCCTCCCACAACCCTACCTACCAAAAAAAAAGGGCAAATCTAAGCAGTTCCTCTATCCTTAATCAGAAAGCCCTGGACCTCTTTCAACGGGACCTGTCATACCTTTCGGAGGGCAGTTGACTCCCTAAGTTTCTGCGTCCAAATTCTCTTCCTGGATTATTTAAAAACAAAAATCAAAACCTAGGTTTTGTTCCATTTCGGAGATCTACACTCAAAAAAGCAATCTCTGGCAGACACAAGTAATCGATCCCTAAGGGGCCAGTGGCCGTCAGCAGTAGGCCAGGACACTGGTAACGACGACAGATCATTGCCCTTCCAAGAAGCCGCCGGAGCTCTCCTAGCTCAACGGTCCAGCGCAACCCGCCCCATCAGTGGCCAAAATCCGGCCTTGGCGCAGGGGGACTAGCAGTGAAGCCTCAGAGCTGGGCCTTCCCAGCCCGGGGACGCGGCGAGGCTTGGGGGTGGTGTCTTTCAGTCCAGCCTCCGCTGCCGCAACAGATCCGAGGCCTCTTCCCCGGCCTCCCCACCCTGCCACTCCGCCATCCTCAGCCAGCCAGTCAGCCCCTCACCTGGCAGAAGCTCCGGCAATAGTTCAAAGATGAGACCTCCGACACCTCCTGCTCCCTCAGTTCGGTCTCTAGCTGCCACAGACACGGTCGCAGGCCCGGGACTTCCGGACCCGGAGATGCAGGGCGATGACCCCGAGCCACGGACTCAGTCTCGGCTCCTTCTTCGGTTCCCGCTACTGCCGGAGCCTCAGCCCCGGCCCCGGCAGCGGCGGCGGCGTCTCCCTTTCCGTCCGCCATCTTCCCACGGCCCAGCAGCGCGTAGGCAACCAAGCCACGTGACTAGTCCCCGGCCCCGCCCCCGGTCGCCCTCGCGCGGTGACGATACTATTGGCGACGCGGGCGCCCGCCTGATCTCGTCACTGTGGCGCTCAGCGCTGCTCCCCTCCTCAACCTCCACCACGACCCCTCTAGAAAAACCCTAGCGGCAACTCCACCCCACTGACAGTCTTCTGGTCCCTTGGAGTCAAGGAGTCACCGAGTCACGGAGTCGGAAATGCCAATGAACAATTTAGAAATGAGGAAGATGAAAACTGAGCTGCAGAACGAGCGGAAGGTAGGTAGCCCTGAGAGGAACCTAAAGAAAAGTATCCCAGATCGAGGGAAACTTAAGAAGTACAAGTTGTTAGGTTACGGTGGAGAGGGTGTTACAAGTCAGAGGGGAAAGGATAAAAGTAGATAAATGGCGCTGAGACATTTTTGGTTCCAAAGAGAAAAGAATTACATTTCTACCTCAAACTATATTCAAAAGTAAAGCTCAGATGGATTAAAAACCTCAAAGTATGAGAAAAACATGAGGCGGTGAGGGTGGAGAGGGCGTCGGGCGGAGTGGGGGGAGGAAGAAGACCGTGCGGTCCCGCCTAGCAGAGACTGGGCGTGGCGGCGCACGCCTGTAATCCCAGCGCTGGGGTGGTTGAAACAGGAGGATTACTACAAATCTGAGCTGCATAGGGAGACCTTGTACCAAATATATAAATTAAAAGTAAAAGGAAAGAAAGAAAGAAAATCGTTACAGGGTCTGGGGAGATGGCACAGTGGAATAAGCAAGGGCCTGAGTTCAATCCCCAGTTACACCAAAAAAAAAAA
This sequence comes from Ctenomys sociabilis, assembly GCA_004027165.1. Taxonomy (NCBI): domain Eukaryota; kingdom Metazoa; phylum Chordata; class Mammalia; order Rodentia; family Ctenomyidae; genus Ctenomys; species Ctenomys sociabilis. The sequence continues at coordinate 23,542 of PVKA01021106.1, read as the reverse complement.
AAAAGAAAAGCATTACCAAGGTACTGCGAGAACAGGCATATTGCCACTACATTTCAGGTATTGCTAATTTTAAATTTTTTATTTATGTTTTTTTTTAGAGGGCGGCTCAACCCACCCTGAGGCTTGTGGTGCCGGGGTTGGGGATCGAACCGGGCCCCACGCATTTGCCTAAGCAGGCGCTTTAGACAATTGAGCTATCTCACCACCACCACCACCCCCTTTTTTTTTTTTTTTTTTTTTTTTGAGACAAGGTCTCACTATGTAGCCTTGGACTCACAGTGACCCACCTGCCTCGGCCTCCACACCCATCTTAAGCTAGAATTTCTGATCTGTAAGCTCAAGAATATGATTCTGTCATTGTACTAAGTTGGTTATTAAGTCATAAGAACCTAGTTTACTAATTTATTTTAAGAGATACAATGCCATCCTTATAGAAACAAAATAAGCAGCAGAGGTTTGAAGAAGAGTCCTTAAAGGGTCTCTTAAGTGAAATAAGTTGGATGAAGGTGTTTCTCTGATGTGAGAAACCAAAAGTGTAAATAAGAACAAAAATGTATAATAGGTATTGTGAAATAGGAATAAAATGTTCAAATTGGGAGGGGGAAAGGAGGAAGGGAAAAGTAAAACAATAAGGAAAAATGGGAACAGCTTTTGGAAATGGGGAGGAGACTGAAGGGAGGGTAGATTGGGGAAAAAATAAAGTATCATGTATAGGTACAACTTCTCTGATGAGTGTGATCATTATATATGTCTAAAATGCACTGATAAAATCTGATTGAAAAAAGAAAAAAGTCAGTGTAAAGGAAAAAAGATCTTAAAGCACCATCATTTCCACACCCAGGCTTCTTTCATATTTTCTAGTCTTTCCCTCAAACATTTTAAATCCTATCAGGTGTCTATTTGGTTTGTTGAAAACAGGTCTCACTATGTTGCCCAGGAGGACCTTGAAATCAGAAGTGATCATTTATCAGCCTCATCAATGCTAGGATTAGAGACTTGTACCACCACACTCTATTTAAATCCTATCACTTTGTCCTCGGAAAATTATCTTCAAGCTCTTTTCTCTTTACCATTTCTACTTATTCATACTTGGAGGATGAGACCATATAAGTAGTACCACATAATTTTTAAAAGTAGAATTGAGGGATGAGAGTAGCTGCTAGAACTTTATAGTGTCTTCCATAACTGTCACTATTATCTCCTCACCACTGTTATCAGAATTCCAGGACTGTTCTACTGTTTGTTCTTCTGCAGGAAGTTTATGGTTCCATTCTGGGAGGCTTCTGATGCTATTTTTTGATGACAGGCCAGGGACCCAAAGTCAAAAGAACCCCTGAAAAAGGAAATAGAGACATCCAAATCTCAGAGATGCTTGCAGCCTTTTCCCTTCTGTCAAGAATTCCTTCCCCCGAACAATACCTGTGCTCCATGATGTAGCAGATTTTTCTTTTTTTGAGAGAGAAACTGATTCCTGTGTAGTTTAGGGTGGCCTTGAACTCACTATGTAGCCCACACTAGCCTCAGTGAGGGGCCAGGGAGATAGCTCAGTAGAATTGGTGCTTCCCTGGCAAGCTCAAGGGCCTGAGTTCAATCCCCAGTTCCACCAAAATAATAAAAATTAAAATTAAAAAAACAATAGTGATCTTGCCCCAGCCTCCAGAGTGCTGGGATTACAGGCATGTGCCACAAATCCAGCCCTCCAGGAGATTTTATGGAGCTTTGTTATGTTTAGAAGAGAAATGAGACTTACTTTATACCAGCTCTCCTAGGTAAATCCTAGGTCTCTTATCTTTGCATTCTAATTCTAGGTTTATTCAACATAATTCCTTTACACAACAAAGTACAAATTCAACCTTTTCTAAAATGTTGGGCCAGGGATATAGTTCAGTGGCCACAGTGCCTGCTTGACAAGCCCAAGATCTGAGTTCAATTCCCAGTACCAAAACATTATAACAGCAATAATAATAAAATTATTAAATCATAAAATGCTATAAAGGGCTGTATTTGGTGGCTCAAACTTAGAATCCTAGCATTCTGCAGCCTAAGGTAAAAGGATATCATGAGTTCCAAGCGAGGCTGTCCTACATAATGAGTTCTAGGCAAGTCTGAAATGCATAGTAAGACCATGTCTCAAATGCATAAATAGCTACAAAGTTATAAAACTCAAAACAAATTTTATAGTACTGACTATACAATAAAAGTAAAAAAGAAAAAGAAAAATATACATGTTGCTAAGGTAATCTTCAAGATCACCATCGGCAGGTGAAGTGGGGGCTCTGTGATAATGATAACATGCAAAGCTGGCTCTCGTCTTGTTTACCAACTTTGAGGGTAAAGAGACAGAAGATGGAGGTGAGGAGGTAGGAAAATAGAACCAACTAACACAAGGTAAGGGATATAGTCTTGGGTGTTTAGTATGAATCAAAGAGCTAGGCCTAATGAAAATGGTGGCTTGGTCCTCTTCCTTGAAGAGCAACAGCAAATCCTGACCAGCTAGACTAGCCTCTGGTCATCTGTGAAAAGGCGTGGGCCCCTGCTGCCAGCACCTTGTAGCAAACCTCTGACACTGAACAGACTCTTAGTAGATGGGATTTGGTGCTTGCTTGCCAGAAAATTTCACAGCACCTTTATGGGCCCAACTCAGAACCCACAGCATTTCCGCAGCCAGAATCCACCTGTAGAACCAGTACCTCTACTGCTGCCTATGAATCATGCATAAATAGGGGATCCTTTCTTACAGCTCCTCCTTAGGCTAGAAAAATGACAAAACATCCCAGCACTCAGGAGGCTGAGGCAAGAGGATTGTTGTGAATTCAAGACCAGCCTGAGCTACAAAGTGAGCTTAAGGCCAGCCTGAACTGCATAGTGAGACCCTGTCTCAAAAATACAAAAAAAGAAAAAAATGACAAAACTGAGCTAGTTGAAACATAAATTATAGGGGATATTACAGCTCTCATTGCCTTGCTTCTCAGGAGAAATTATTGGCAAAAATTTTCAAGTAGGTATCTTTGTTTCTGATTCAGCCCTCTACTTTCTAAGATTTATCTTTCTAAATTTAACTCCATTGTTTAAAACAATTCAGCAACACACACAGGCACACTTTTTTGTAGGGGTAGGGGGTTCACAAGGTCTTGAAGGAGCCTCCCTCTTCAGCCTCCCAAACACTGGGGTTACAGGTCTATGCCTCCATTCATCAGCTCCTTTCTCAAACAGAACTAATGCTTTAGCCTACCTTAAGTCCAGTCACTGAACCTTTCCACCTACTACTAAGAGTACAGAGTTTCTCATAATCTGACTGAATACAATATGTTGCTGTTCTGCCCCCAAAACAGTCTAAGAGTTTTCCTGCCTTTGTTTCTATTCAATTTGTCACTTTTTCCTAAAATCTCCCCTTACTTGTATTAAATGGGATTGAGAAACAGATAGTTTCATCTAGTCCTGGAAGAGTGGTCTCTAGTTACACTGGCTTTACTTCAACCCCAAACCTTAATTTTTATCTTTGCAGGGCTTTCCAGAATTAGTTATTATATATATAAGTATTCATTAATTTATTTGAATAATCCTCCTTTGGCCTGTAAACTTGCAGACAGTGCTAATGTCCAAGATTTCTAAATTTTCAATTATTTTTCTGCTTTAACTCAGTCCTGTCTCTCCCCAAAGAACACTGCCTCTTCCAAGTGGTATCATTTTTCTTTTTGTTGTTTCTGCTGATGTTTTCTTGTTTTGGCTTGGTTTGTTTGTTTGTTTGTTTGTTTTTGAGATGATGTCTTCCTACAAAGTTTAGGCTGATCTTGAACTTGAGGCAATCCTGCCTCAGCCTCCTGAGCACTGGTATGTGCAGCCATGCCCAGCTAATCTTTTCTCTTTTGTTTACCTCACGGACTAGGCACAGGTGGATGCTCCCACACATATGTGCTAGCTATGTCCTAATACTTTTGATCCAAAAAATCGATCACAGCCCCACAGAATGAAAAAATCAGTCTGGAGTTAGATGAAGATTGAATCTTAACCCTTACTGACTGGTGACCTTGGTCAAGTTTTTAATTTTGATGAATCACTGGATTCATCCATTATGAGTAATAGTTTTAATGGGCAAAAGTGTTTTGCTAAATTGGCCCAAGTAGTTTATCCACACTGCCCCCAGAAATTTCATTTCTGGGATAACAGACTGAACCCCACAAATGTTCTGAGGATCTTACGCAGACATACTGGAGACAAAGGAGGCTCCAGGTCATCCTTAGAGGTGGGCTCCAGAAAGTGACTGACTGCATATAAAAGCTCAGTGGTCAGGGAAAGGGTAGTGCAGTGGGGAGGTGAACAGCTTCAAAGTTGGACTTTTTTGATGTTCAGCATGTATTGGGTTGTATGAGACATCTGTGCTAACCACAGATAAGATCAGTATTTCTGATTCACAGGTAAAGTGCAGATGATAATTAGTACTCACTTGCGTACTTACAAGGATCAAATGAGAAAATACAGCCATTTAAATGGTTATGACAAGCCAGGTGTGGTGGCGCGTGCCTGTAATCCCAGCACTCAGGAGGCTGAGGCAGGAGGATTGTTGTGAGTTCAAGACCAGCCTGAGCTACAAAGTGAGCTTAAGGCCAGCCTGAACTGCATTGTGAGACCCTGTCTCAAAAAGACAAAAAATAAAAAATAAAAAAAATTTTAAAATGGTTATGACATGTAATAATTGTTCCATGTCTACTGTTATTATTGTTGAAAATAAGGCATCCTTAGGGGTCGGGGCGATGGCTCAGTGGAATAAGCACTTCCCTGGCAAGCACAAGGGCCTGAGTTCAATCCTCAGTTCTGCCAAAAAATAAAAATAAAAAAATAATAAGGCATTCTCTCTACTATGTGACCAATATATTCTCTAGTAATAGAAAAAAAAAAATGAATCAGGACAAGAATATGATCAAACTATGAACTCTTTTTATATGCAGGACACTGGTATCTCAAAATTTTATGAGATCTTCCTTGATTCTGCCCATTATAGCAGGTTCAGTAATTCTCTGCTATATCTCCCCTAAGGTTGTTACATCAGAAGACAAAATTTCTCCCTCACTAGTTTGTTCCACAGCCTTTTCAGAGATCTAAAGAGTAGCAATGTGATAGACAGCTAACTTAGGTAGAAATGTAATCTTCAGCCAGACAGGACTGGGCCCTCCAGGGAGTCAGTGCAGAAGATGAGAATCTGTCTGGACTATCAGAGTCATGATGGTAGTTTTACATAACTTCCCTAAAGGATGAATGGAGGTTCATTTCTCATTATCTCATTAGGAGAGATCTCTCCCCACAAAAACTAAGATGGAAACTTTGAGACTAAAGACAAGGCCAAGACTAGATTGTGGACCAAGGTTAACATCCTGGTGTACCCTTGGTATCATTAGATCAATGTTACCTAAGTGACTATACGTGCAGTCTTATTGGTTGGGGATAATTGTGACCCACATTGTATCTGACACATGATTTTTGCTCTGTAAAACTTCTTTTGACAAGTGAGCTTATTGATGAACCCCTCAGGACCCCTCTTGTCTCTCAGGAGCTATTCCTATTCCCCACTCCTTTTCTCCAATAAATTCTACTTAACCCCAATTGTTTCTTAGAATTCATTCTTTGATTTCAAATATGTCAATGGTTCCTGATAGAATTGTTTTGTCTTATTCATAGAGACACAATTTAACAATTACTATACAGGGACAGCTTTTATGGTCAAGTCAACTCGGCAATATAAAATAAGCTTTAATTAATTTGTTCAAATAAAGCACTAGAAATCAAATCATTCAACATGACTATTTTTAATGAGACTCTGTCTCAAAAAAAAAAACCACAACCCTAAATCCTTTCCCTGAAAAATAATGTGAAGGATTTCAGAGCCAGAGCTACATTTCAGTCATTCTCAGTGACCACCAGAAGTCAGCAGGGGGAGCAACAAAGGAAACACGGGCCGGGGAAATAGCTCAGGAGAGTAAGTGCTTCCCTTGACAAGTGCAAGGGTCTGAGTTCAATCCCCGGTTCTGCAAAAAAAAAAAAAGGAAACACTGTTTCACTAGTGAGTAAAGCATTTCAGAACCTTGAGTTTAATTTTATCTCTTTTTCTTTTTCTTTCTTTGTTTATTATGTATTTGGTACAGGGTCTCACTACACACCTCGGACTAGTAATAAGCCTCCTTTTCAGCCTTTCCAGCACTAAAATTACAGGCATGCAGGCCACATGCAGTGGCCAGGTGAGTGCCCCAGGTGCAGGGCCAGGGCAGGTGCAGCATGTGGTGCTGGGAATCAAGCCCTAGCCCCTGCACTTTCCCAAGCAGGGGCTTAATCCACTGAGCGACCTCACCGGCCCTCTCATTTAAAAAAAAAATATATAAAATGGGTATGATGGAGCACCCCCATTGTGAGGCTAAGTCAGGAAGTTCACCATGAATTCCAGGCCAGCCATCACAAAAAGAAAAAATAAAAAACAAAACACAGATATCAGATAGCCTGTGATGATAATGACAGAAGGAGAAGAAACATGACTGCTCCAGAAGTTCTAGGTAGACAGAAACGAGCATAATCTAAACCACAGAAATGACTATATAGATTACTATTCTTTGTATAGTGACCATTGTTCTTTATCACGGACATCTTTTAAAACAGGGTCTTGTAATTCAGGCTGGCCTTCACTCACTGTGTAGCGCAAGCTGAATTTGACTAATAGCAATCCCCTTGCCTCAGCCTGTAGAGTGCTGGACTTACAGGTATTCTTCACTCAAATTCTCTTTCTTACCATCTGACCTTACCTTGACCTTGCCTTGGTCTTGGATTCACCATCTGAAAATTGAGGATGATTTGGCTCACTTCACAGAGTTGTCACTGACATAGAGTGGACAGCTGCCATGTCATCCCCAGGCCCTCTTGATGAAATTGCAAGAGTTACAGTATTTCATATATTCCAATAAACATTATGTTACTAGTCTCTAACAAAGTTTATGATTACTGCTAAATGTTCAGTATCTTAATGATAGTTGTTAACCTCTGTCTTCCCCTGAAGGTAGTGGTTCATAATCTTACAGCATCTCCTGGTTCTGCTGCCAGATGATGTCAAGAGCACCAATAATGCTGGGCATGGTGGCACACACCTGTCATCCCAGCACCTCTTGAGGTGGAGGATTGCTGTGAGTTCGAGACCAGCCTGGGCTACATTGTGAATTGACGGAAACACTAATAAGATGGGCAGAGCCTAACCAACCCAGCCCAGGACACCCTTCACTTGCCTAGAACATTCTCTTACTCATTTCTAGCACCAATTACACAAAGCATATTTGTTTTCAAGCTTACCTTTCACTGACTTCTTACTCTAGGTCAAATCCTCTTTCTACAGTTTTTCTTTATAGAAGTAATCAGAAAGTTTCATAGTTCTGTAATTTTATTTTACAGTGCTAGGGACTGAACATAGGACTTTATGCAGACTCTGTAAGTCCTCTATTTATGTCCCAAGCTGAATTTGTAGTTTTTACATAGTTATACCATTTGTATCTGTCAGTCCACAGTTTTTTAACTCCAATGAGGGCAAGGCCTACGGCTGACTTTGCTGCATACCCTGGACCTAAACATAAAAAGCATGCAAATGATAATAAATGGATCTCCATTGTGTAATCTTCCACACACATCTGTTCTTTCTGTTTAAATGTTTTTTGGAGACAGGCTTTTCCTATGTAGTGTATGTTGGCCTCCAACTCATGGTGATCTGCCTGCCTACCATATAAGCACTCCTTGGTTGAGCCTCAGCAGCACACAGAAAAAGAAAAACTTCATTTTTAAGTTAATTCTTTAGTTAAAAAAGTATTTTTTACATTTAGTACAGTAGACTTTTTGTGCTCCTACCACTGGGCTACATCTCCCTGTGCATAGTTTTAATGGGCATTGGCAGCAGAGAATTGAAGCTTATTTTCTCCAATAAAGTTCTAGTTCCTAATCTTTGCTGGCAGAAGATATTAATCACCATGTGTCAACTTGAGTAAAAGAAGAGCCCCCTAGCAGGCTAATAAAGACTTACCTACAATTCTAGGTAGGTCTGGAGATAGTTACTTAGGCCAGCAAAAGGAGGGAAGACCCTCCTTGGATATGTGTGGCCTCAGCCAACAAGCTTATAGCCTAGATAGGATAAAAAGGAAAAAGAAGATGAAAGTATTTCCATTTTGAAAAGTTCAGTCCTTTGTTTATTTGATTATGATACACAGTCTTGCTTTTTAGCCCAGGCTGGCCTTGAACAAGCTTCCTGGCTTGGCCTCCTGAGTGCTAGGATTATAGGCAGGGCCACCACACCTGGCCCCATTCAACTATTACTGACAGTTGAGTTAATGGAATTCTGATAGTTGACACAAAAAACACTCCAGCAAGCATTCAGGGATTAATGAGCCTCATATAATCCAGTTATCTTTCACAGTTCACATGTTTTGATACTACCTTTATGGTAAAATAGTTTTATGTGCTTTCTACTTTACTTGGAAATAAGAACTTTATTTGTGCTAAGCAAGTAACCAGCTGTGTCCACTTGAATAGATTGTTTACTCTGGTAGTTAATTTTTCTGGCCAACAGCCAGTAAAGATGAGCCTCAAGCTTTCCATTGCTTTTGCAGGACTAAACCTCTAGCAGCTTATTTTGCTTTTTAGCAAATGAGAGCACTCTCATCAAAGAGCGTTTTATTAATGTATTGGCATGTTTTGTTCTGAAGGCTCCCAAGTGAGACAGAACTAAAGATAAAAGAAGTTTCTAGTCTTCCTAATCCACCACAGTAAACAAATGAATCTAGCCCTCTTGAGACTTTTAGAGGGGAAAAGGGGCTTACTTGTTGAGTACCAGTAGACAAAAGGGTAACCGTGGTATCAACAGTCTCTTCTGAATTGTTTGTTTCCCATAGCCTTCTTCCTCCCTCTGGAATGTTATCAGTGAGTCTTCCTGCATGACAGACTATTCCTGAGCTAACATCTCAGACTCAGAGAAGTTACCTAAAGCTTTTAGTTCCTATCAGTTCTTTTTGCAGGCCTTTGCCACATAAACAGACTAATATCTGGACTTCTTTCCTTATTTTTTGAGGAATGGCAACAGCAACCAGAGCCCCATAACTTTCAGAAATCCTTTATGAAGGTTTATCCTCCTGTGAACTTTGTTATGAGGAGTCCACTCTAAGCCTGGTGCTCTTTGAGCTCAGTGACAAAGCTCAAACCCTGGGCTTGAAGCTAGGTTTGGTGGCCCACACCTGCAATCCCAGCACAATGGATGCTGAGGCAAGAGGATCATGTGAGTTCCAGACCAGCCTAGTCTACAAAGTGAGCTCAAGGCCAACTTGAGCTCAAAAAGAAAAAACAAAAAAAAGCAAACCCTGGGCTTGTAGACACAAGACAGATTGTAGGGAAAGGTAATGATAGATTCTTTCCGATTGAAACTTTACTGTTTCTACATGGGGATCTTCTCAATCCAAGATTACCCTGTGAGCATGCTTTAGAACAAGCTTCTTTTGGGGGGAGTAGGGGATATTTTGTCTTTTTTGAGACAGGGTCTCACTATGCAGTTCAGGTTGGCCTTAAGCTCACTTTGTAGCTCAGGCTGGTCTCAAACTCACAACAATCCTCCTACCTCAGCCTCCAGAGTGCTGGGATTACAGGCATGCGCCACCACGCCCGGCTAGTAGGGGAGATTAAGATAGTTTCTTGCTATGTATCCTAGGCTGATCTTGAACTCACAGAGCCCCTCCAGCCTCAGCCTCCCAAGTGCTGGGATTACAGGTGTATGTTACCATGCCCAGCTGGGGCCTCTTGAAGATAGCTGAGGAGCCTTAACCTTTCCTGAAAAGCAAAAAACTCTTTACCTTGAATTTCTAGCCCAAATCTATGAAGGCCTAGAGTAAGAAGAAAGGAGTGGGGGGGGGGGGTAGGGCTTTTTTTCTTAGCCTGTCTCAGTGGGCACATCCCGGGCAAAATGTCATAGGTACTTTTGGATGGAAACACTATGCTGGGAGAAGTTCTAATTACTGGGAGGACCCTGGGCTAATGAAGGAAATGGGTCTCACAGGGCAATAAAGAGCCCTTTGTGGTGCAAAAAAAAAAAATGGCTTTTTTGAATCCGTCCTTCTAGCAATCAACTCACCATTGTGAGTGAGTTAGACATACCAAGGAACAGCTTGCCCGAGAAGGGCCTCAGCGATGGTGGTTAAGTAGATAAAGAATTTGAAAAAGAGGAAAAACTATTAATATATGTAGTTTGGAAGTGATTAGATCTCTATTTCCCTTAATAGTAAAAAGGAAAAAAAAAAAAAAAATAACAAGAAGAGTCTAAAATGAGTTTGGAGGGATAAGTAGGGCTGTCTTACTATGTGTGTAGTCCAGACTGACCTTGAACCCATAGTGATCCGCCTGCCTGAAGCTCCTGAGTGCTGGGATTACAGGCATATAACACGGGGTCTTTTGTCAAGCGTTTGAGGCTTTGAATGTGGTGTTAAGGCATCTGAGACCCTGGGACAGAGCAGAACTGCAGAGCCTAGTAAACATTACAGAACAGAGAAGAAGATATCAGAAAAGTTCAGCTCGCTAAAGACAAATAGGAGTTGAGCATTCTCAATGCCATTATGGGATCAGGAAACAGATTTACTCAGGCAAGCTAGTGTGTTTGTAGGGCTGCAGAAAGCAATTCCCTGCCTAGCTTCTAAGGCATACTGGATCTAAGGCTATGCTCACCTTGTTGATCCTGCCCTAAGGAGAAACATGTTAAATACTAAAATAATACAGGTGAGCATGAAGCATCCAAGAAGCTGGGAATGGCAAGGGGAGAATAACATTGCCTCATCCTCGACTAATCAAAAACAGAGCTTTCTGAACTGCCTGTTTGCAAGTGCAGGAACAAGGGTTCAAACCCCAACACCACATGCTGCGCTGGCCCTGCCCCAGGCACACTGAGTCTGGGCATGGTGGTGCACACCTATAATCCCAGTGCTGGGGAGGCTAAACACAGGAGGATTGCTACGAGTCAGAGCTGCATAGTGAGACCCTGTACCAAATATATTAAAAAACATCTTTCTTCCACTCTTGTCTGAGACCCATGCATTCATTCACTTCATTCCCTCAATTACTAGTTTTGTACTTATGTTGTGAATTTCAGAGTTTAGGGCTGCGGTAGCAAGGTAGATAGTCACTCTTATGTAGTTTACAAAAGCAGGCAATAAACAAATGGATATATAATATAATGATAGGTTGGAAACAAAGTAGACCCTGTCCACAGTACAGAAAAAGAAAAAAAAGTGAGCAGCGAGGCCTAATGGCACCCTTCTGTAATCTCAGCATTTAGGGAGACTTTGAGGCAAAAGGAACATAAGTTCAAGCCTTGCCCAGAAAATTTACCAGTTTAGTGAGACCCTGTCCCAAAATAAAAAGTTAAAAGTGGGCTGGAGATGTAGCTTAGTGCAAAGACCTTGAGTTCTATCCTCAGTATCAAAAAAAAGGAATCGGAACATAAAATTGTTTGGGGAAAGCTTCAGGTAGGTAATGTTTGAACAAAGATATGAATGACATGAGAACATAATTGCACAAATGCCTGAGAGAGCAGTCTGAGTTCAAGGAGCACCAGGGTCCAAGGTGGGATTCTTTGTGTGTTCATGGCCCCCCACTGCATGAGAGCTCAATAAATGAGGGGCAAAAGGGTGAGAGATGCAACCACAAATGTGAGGCTGAGGAGTGGATGCAGTAAACCTTTGCAAGCTGTGGTACGGGTATCACATCTATACTGAGTGTTGGAAAGTTGAGAAGAAAGAATAACATAATATAGTTCACCTTTTTTAAGAAACATCCCAGGGGGCTGGCAAGATAGCTCAGCGGTCTAAAGCACCTGCTTTGGCAAGCTTAGGCAAGCAAGCTCTCAGGGACCGCAGTTCGATCCCCAGCACCACATGCTGTGCCAGCCCCTCCCCCAGGGGCTGAGAAGAAAGAAACATCCTAGATACTTGTGAAGGACAAATTGTGAAGGGTGTTGTAGTTTATATGTGAATGTTCCTCAAAGCCTCATGGAGTCATAGTACAGCTCTGGGGAGGATCAAGGTGTATGATACACATCACTGGATTAGTTCACACTGATGGGTTTGTAGCTGAGTGTGATGTTAACAGGTACAGCCCTGTGGCAAGAGATAAGCAATAAACAAGTGATTATATAATATAATGATAGGTGGAAAACAAAGTGGGAAAGAGGATAAAGAATGAGCAATGCGGGGCTGGGGAGATGGCTCAGTGGAACAAGTGCTTCCCTGGCAAGCACAAGGGCCTGAGTTCAATCCCCGGTTCCGCCAAAAAAAAAAAAAAAAAAAAAAAAAAAAGAATGAGCAATGCAGAGCTGGCCTGACTTAAGTGCCTGCTTAGGCAGAGCACAGGGACCTGGTTCTATCCCATGTGCTGTGCCTGCCCTGCCCACAAGGCACGCTGGGCGTGGTGGTGCATGCCAGTAATCTCGGCACTTGAGAGACTGAAAACAGGAGAATCACTAGAGTCCAGTCTATGCAGTGAGACCCTGTAGACCCTATCCTCAGTACAGAAAAAGAAAAAAGCAGGCAATGAGCATGGCCTTTAAGGGTCTATATCCAGTGTATAAACAGAATCTTCCCAAAAAAGTGCAGACACAAGTACAAGAAAAACTTGTATAAATATTTGAATATTAAATTTATTGAGACATCATGAGATTAATACAGGTTACTTTGGCCTCTACATTTGCAAGAGGTACTCGAAGCAGTGGCCATTAGCTTCCAGATGTTTATAAGCATCACAGATTGCTGCTATGGTAGCCTTGGTCATTGAGCTCATGCATTTTCAGATTCTTCGCTAAGGGCTGGCAGTGTAACGGATTTTCCGTGATACATGACCACCTCTATGGTCCCACATATGAGGGTAACACCATGCTATTTTTCTCTTCTTGGAGTATGTATACATTTTTTGGCAGAATATATCCTTCCTTCTGCCTTGATTCCTCTTTGATCCCTCTCTGCTTCCTGCCTTTACCATCATAGGCTGTTGCTTCTCTGCCAGGCATTTCTGTCATGCTGCCCTGAGTTGCAGCTTGCCAAGCATGGACTAAAACCTCTACAGATTGTGAATCAAAACAAACTGCACTTTTGCCTTGTTGGTGTCCACTATTTTATCCCAGCAAAAAGAAAGTAAGAAAGGGTAACTATTTTTTTGTACTAGCCTAGGGTACAAATGGCAGACAGTGGTAGTTAGCAATAAGGAAAGAGAAATGGTCAGATTTCTTTTTTTTTTTTTTTTTTCCCGGAAGCGGGGATTGAACTCAGGCCCTTGTGCCTGCCAGAGAAGCGCTTATTCCACTGAGCCATCTCACCCGCCCCTGAAATGGTCAGATTCTGATGACAGGATTAGATGTGTGTAATGAGAAAAATGAGATAAGAATACCATCCCCCAAGTTTTTGATCTGAAAAAGTGACTGAATGAAGAGAGAAATGTGATTTTTTTCTTTGGGTGGCGGTTGGTTTGTATTTTGTTTTGCAAGGGGGATTATGCTATGGAGGGTCACAATGCAGAATTGATTTGCAGACATGCTAAGTTTGAGAGGGTAGTTATGTAGAAGGTTAAATAGCATTGGAAATGTGTGACTGGAAGTCAAGGAAAAGGACAGAGTTGGAAGCATAAATGCAGAAATCTTTAATATTGTCTTAGTTACTGTTCTCATTGCTGAGACAAAACCCAACACCCCCAAGTTAAGGGAGCAAAGGTTAGCTCACCGTTTGTAAAACTTTCAGTCCATAATTGGCTGGCTGTACAGGTTGCATGGCAGAGAGGCATCACAAAGGAGAACAGTTCATGGCAGGCACAATGTAGCAAAGTGAGCAAGATATAAGACAAGCCTCTTTCTGTCCTTTGTACTGTAACCACTCCTGGGGTTAGAATGGTGCCAAACCAACCAATGCATTGAACCAGCAATCAGCCATCCTTAATTCTAGCATTATACAATGAATCAGTCACACACTCTAGATTTAGCCACCTCTGAAAAAGCCCCACTTATGACTGCATGAGGCTTTGGTGGGACAATTAGATATGTCATAATAAGTGTACACATTACATTTCTTTATTTTAATGTTATTGAAAAAATTGTAAACATACAGAAGCAGAATATCCCTGTGTTCATCATCTTGTTTCATCATCTAATTACATTGTGTCAATCTTACTTCATCCTTACTTGCATAAAGGACAAAACAGATTACAATACTTGGGAGAGGAGACTTTAGTTCAGTCACAGAGAGAACCCCGACAGGCTGCTACTTCAGCATATGAGAACTTCAGGAAAACAGCCATGAGCTGAGACCTCTGAGGTTTATTTATATTTTATTTTTGAGACAGGGTCTTACTATGTAGTTCAGACTGGCTTTGAACTCACTATAGCACACACTGGACTTGAACTCTGGGCAACCCTACTGACTCAGCCTCCCAAAGGTTAAGATTAGAGACCTGCACCATGCAGTTATTTATTTGTAACTCATTTATTTATAACTGGAGGACATGAGAGCAAAGTTGCAGAAGAAAAGTATTTAAAACATATTGTATAGTAGTTTGGGTCAGCAGACAGACAGGGACAGAATGTGGATGCATGCCTAATTTAAGCAGTATCTTTTAGAAGGCAGAAGCAGTATCTTTTAGAAGACAGTGGGCAAAGCAAACATCTCCAGGAGAAATTGCCTTTAATTTTGCTGACTGTTCTCCTGCATACTCTGCTCTAAATTCTAGCCATGAATTACAAAAGTCCAAAACTGTTGTTCAAAAACCCTCTTCATTCATGGCATTCACTTCATTCTTTTGGCCAGAGTTTCCCCACACTTACCCACTCCTCTGTGGGTTAAAGTATTTTAAAGCAAAATGTATCCTACAAATATTTGTCATTTAAGGTGAATGTGGTGGTGCAAACCTGTAATTCCAGCCCTTAGAGAAGTTAAAACAGGAAAATCTCAAGTTTGAGTCCTGCCTGAGCAGCTTAGCATGATCCTGTCTCAGAATTTTAAAAAATATTTTTAAAGGGCTGTGGAGGTAGTTCAGTGCTTGAATGCTCCTGGGTTTGACCTTTAGTACTTTCAAAAATAAATGTTACAGCTTGTATCTAGATGTCCCCCTCAAAGCCTGAAGCACTCATAGATGGAGCTTTTCAGAGATGGCTGAATCAAGGGTATGTCAATGTGAATTAAGGGTGTGGACAATGGAAAAGCCCACCTTGGATATGGGTGGAACCAACCAATAGGTTTATACTCTGGATGAAATAAAAAGGAAAGAGAAGGTCAGTGCTGCTGCTTATTACTTCTTCTCACCTATGCTATGGACTCTTTCTCTTCTATAATGCCCCACTATCATGCTGCCAGTCTTGGAGCCAGCCATGTACAGACTGAAACGTCTACAAACTGAGCTAATATAAAACATTCCTCATTTAACTTCTGGGTGTTGGGTATTTTGTCCCACCAACAGAAAAAGTAACTAAGACATAACTCATTAATTAATCCACTAATGAGTATAGTGCCCCATGATCTAATTACTTCCAAAAACCCCACCTCTGAATAAGTAGAATATTTAGATGACATTTTAGATCCAAACCATCATATGCATTGAGACGATCCTGTAATTCTTTTATCATTTATAACTTTACTTTTGAGACAAGGCTTTGCTGTGTAGCCCACAGTGACCTCCAATTCATGAGGATCCACATACTTCAGCCTCCTGAGCACTGGCATTACAAAAGTGTACCATCATAGCCAGGTAGTAGTTCTCTTTGAAGTTAATAATTTTAAAATAAAAAGTGAGTTCAAAGATAAATATCAGATAAGCTGTTAAAGGGTTGCATTTAAAACATTTTTTTAAGAAGATGAGACAACTTAGATCTTTACTTCTTCCTCCTTGGGTTAGTTCCTTTTGCTACTCTAACAATAGTAGGACTTTGCCAGGGGAGGGCTCTGGAGGACATATTCTGCCTCATGGAAGGCAAATCAGACTTGAATAAAAGGAAAAGTGGATAAAAGAACGCTGCAGCTTTTACTCAGACAGATTCATATAGTGCATCCTAACCTTGTGATGAGGTCTCTCCTGGATCCACCACTTCCTGCTTACTTTCCACCCATAAGAAGCCTAAGGGACAAGCCTAAAGAAAAAGTTACGTGCAGCAGAAGCTCTGGCTAGCTCTTTCCATGGGAATGTCAGCAGGAAAAGAGATGTCCAAAATGAAAATGCAAAACCAAGACAGGTTCCTTTAATGGATTGAGGCTTAAAATGTTTTTGCAGTTATGAAGGGGTAAACGTATTTGAGCCTTATTGAAAAGATGCAAAGCCAGACACTAGTGAAAGCAATAAAGACATATTTTATTCAGTATCTTTGCAATAGAAGTAAGAGTCAGTAAAACTGAACTTGAGTCTGAATACAATACAGATAAAACAACTAGTTGAGAATCTACCATCACCAAGCAGTGTGACAGGTCAATGGATGGAAAATTCTAAGAGCAGACCTGAAGGGTAAGAGGACTCTTGGTAAACTAGCCTACCAGGATTCTTGCTAAAGGTAAATCAAGGTCTTGGGGATTGAAAATGGAGAGTAAAATGATCAGATATTAATGGTGATCAGATATAAAGGGTGTGTGGGTGGGGTTCTTACTACACTGATTTAGCAGGATTGTTGCTCTAAAAGCAAGGGAAACTTAAGCTAAGGCACAAAAACCCTGAACATGGAGTTCAGAGATGAAGTCTAGTGGAAGAGACTACTCAGAGAATTCTGTCTAAAGTTTGGTTAAAGAGCTATAGCTCAGTGGCACAGGACCTGTCTGGCAAGCGCTAAATCATAAGTTTGATTCCTTCTCTGCCCCCCCCATGCAAAAAAAATGCCAGGCATGGTGGCACATACCTGTAATCCCAGTGCTGGGGAGCCTGAGACAAGAGGATTACAAGTCTGAGATGGGTAGCAAGACTACCAAATAAATAAATAAATAAATGATTTTATTTTTATTTATTTTCAGATTTAAAAAAGAAATAAGTACAAAAATTCAACAGCTGGGAATGTAGCTCACTTGTAAAATGCTTGTGTTATTGCGGGATGTTTAAGAGTTTGAAAGGTGAAACAAGATTTTATTTAGGTGCACACTGGCTCAATGAACTTGTGTAGCTGAGCCCCAAACCAAAACAGGCTCTAAGGGCTCGCAGTATAGCCAAGCGGACTCAGTCGTTGCTTAGGTAAGCGCAGCAACTAGGGTTCGATTCCTGGTTCTGTGTGCCAAGCCCACGGTGGAGTCCAGGTGTGCTGGCGTGCACCTGTAATCCCAGCCCTAGGGAGGCAGAAAGCAGGAGGATCACTATGAATGTGGGCTGCATAGTGAGACCCTGTCAAAAAAAAAAACAAAAAAAACAGGCCCTAGCTTTATACATGTGGTAATAGTATAGACAACTAAGTTAGGTAGAAATATATCAGGTAATCAGAATGTTGGGTCTGTGAGGGAGTTAGTGCAGAAGATGAGAATACATAGAAATTGGCTGGAGAAGATTAAAATCACAATAGCAAGATTTGCATACTTCTAACTGATGCAAGGACGTTTGGGATTATTGGTCTCGCCCTTTTGAGATTTCTCATGATCTGTTTAGGAATGGGCCATCCTCTTTTCACCCACAAAAACTAAAGGCAAGACTAATGATTATTGACCAAGATTAATAATGACCCTTACTGATTGGTCATAATTTAGACCCACATTTTACCTGCTTCATGATTTTACTCTATAAAACTTCCTTTGAGAGATGATAAACTTATTGGAACTCCACTCAGGACCTATCAGGAGCTATTCTTATTCTTTTTTTTTTTTTTTTTTCCTATTCCCTATTCCTATTCCCCATTCCTCTTTTCCAATAAAATCTTCTCTTCCTCCTCCTCCTCTTCCTCCTCCTCTTCCTTTTCCTTCTCTTCCTCCTCTTCTTCTTTTTTGAGACAGGATTTCACTATTTAGTTCAGGCTAGCTCTTGTAGCCCAGGATGGTCTTGATCTTGAAAGGATCCTCCTGCCTCAACCTCCTAAGTGCTGGGATTACAGATATGTGGCACCATACCTGGCAAATTTTCCTACTCTTAATATCCATTATTCCTTAGAATTCATTATTTGACTTCAGGGAATACAACTAAGGATATCTGACATCTAGCATTTCCCCTATTCATCTTGAAATTCCCACCAAGATACTTTGGAGGATGTAAGAGTTCACTTTTGTTTCATGGCACTCCTAAAATATTTTGACTGGTTCCTGGATTGTGACTCACTTAGGAAATCAAAATTGTCATCTCTGAATTTTATGTCTTTATTTTTGTTAATTGCTTAGGCCCTGTCTCTTTTATGCATTGTCTTTTGTTAAAATGATGGCAAATTTAAATTGAGAATATGGGAAAGTTATGATGCTTCTTTTTTTGTATTGAACTCAGGACTCTGCACTTGCCAGGCAAGTGCTTTTTACTTCTGGTTCCTCTCCGGATGGCTGGCACCTTCTCTGGAATGGATCATCTCAGGACACCTCAGAGATATAAATATCAAGTAGAATTTAAAGGGATGCCAAATAGATAGATAGATAGATAGATAGATAGATAGATAGATAGATAGATAGATAGATAGATAGATAGATAGATAGATGCCAGATAGATTGGTTGGTTGGTTGATTTTTTTCTTTTTCTTTTTTTTTTTTTTTTTTAAGAGAGTCTTCCTATTTAATTCAGGCTGGTCTTAAACTTACATAGCCCAGACTGGTCTTGAACTCAGGGCAGTCCTCCTGCCTCAACCTTCCAGGTGCTGGGATTAAAAGCCACCATGGCAGGTGTGGGAATTTTATAGACAGCTAAGTTATGTAGAAATATTGTAGGCAGTCAAACAGGGCTGAGCCCTTCAGGGAGTCCCTGCAGAAGATGAGAACACATGGAAACTGGCTGGAGGTGCATCTGAAGAAGATTAAAGTCACAATGGCTACATTTAAGGATTCTCCCCTAAAGGATAGAACAGAAGCTTGAGATTATTGGTCTCACCCTTTTGAAATTTCCCATTATCTCATTGCAAGTGGGCCATCTTTTCCCACCCATTAACACTAGGACTAAGTATTAATGATGCCATTCATATGCCCTTGCTACCATTGGATCAACATTACCTAAACAAATACACTTGTAGGGGCTGGGGAGATAGCTCAGTGGAATAAGCACTTCCCTGGCAAGTGCAAGGGCCTGGGTTTAATCCCTGGTTCCGCAAAAAAAAAAAAAAAAAATACATTTGCAATATCATAATTTTGACTCACATTGTGCTCACCTCATGGTTTTGCTTTATAAAACTTTGAGAGGTGTTCCTATTGGCAACCCATTCAGGACCACTCTTTTCTCTCAGGATATTCCTAATCCCAATTTCTAGTCCTTACTCCTTTTTTCCAATAAACTATCATACTTTTTTCTTCTTTGAGACAGGATAGTTCAGGCTGACCTTGAAATCACTTTGTAGCCCAGGCTGGTCTTGAATTCTTGTCAATCCTCCTGCCTCAGCCTCCTGAGTGCTGAGATTACAGAAATGAGCCACCATGCCTGACAATTTTCCTACTCTTAATCTCTGTGTTCCTTCGAATTCATTCTTTAACTTTTAGGAACACACACTGAGCGTATCTAACACCTAGCATTTCCCCTACCTCATTTGAAGGGGCTGGTCTATCTAGGGGAATGAAAGTGGTGGGTAGCCACATTTTACTGAAATGTGGTAAAGGCAGTTAATTAAGCAGTGACAGTTTTGCAACCTAGCAACAGCCACAGGGATGGGAAAGTCTGAAAAGAAACTACTCAAGGTTGGGGAAGCTTCTTTTCGTCTTTCAAAGTTTGCTTCAGTGTAATGGGCACTACAAAGTAAAACTTTAAAAGTTAAGAGTTTCCTTTGGAATTAAGTGGCTTCCTCAGGTGAGGGCACAAATGGCTCCCACACCTGTCCTCCTGCCAGAGGAACAGATGAAATATGTAGATCCTGGCACCAGGAGATCAAGCCCAATTTCATTCCCTTAGGCAAGGGAGGAAGAGGTCTGAATTATAGGAAAGGATGGAACTATCCTGAAAATGCCTACACTATATTCTCTCCACGTTCAGAGCTAGCTCTGAATAAATTATTTTTCCTTTTACCCAAATACAAAGCCTCATATTTGGTCAGCAGTGAGCAGACAAACCCAAGCACATGAACCTAAGTGGCCAACAACATTTGCCTTGCATGTGTAAAGGACTGGGTTTGAGGTAAAATGTAAGAAAAGATAGGAAAGGGACAAATCATAATGAAAGATTGTACTTTTAAGAAGACTGCAACTTCCACGATTCACTGAATTTTGAACCATCACTGAAAGGCCATAGGGGCTCAATTAAGTAAAAAGGAGCCTAAGCTAAAGACAACTCCTGACAGCATTCTTTTGGATAAATTTACCCTCCTTCCCTACCAGGCCTATCACTGAAGGCCCATAAATTGGTCCAATTAAGAAAGTCAACAAAAGGCTGAGGGGATCCAGAGAATGTTTAAATCATCTACACAAAAACAAAACCAGCCCATGGCTGTAGAGGCTGTATGTCTGGCCACTTTTTCCCAGGTTTTCACTCCTTCACAAAAAGTATAAACATTACCCGCCCCAAACCATAATGTGAAGGCCGGGGAGATGGCTCAGTGGAATTAGCACTTCCATGGCAAGTGCAAGGGCCCCAGTTGAATCCCTGGTTCTGCAAAAAAAAAAAATAATAAATTAAAAAAAAATAATGTGTCTGATTTCTCTAAGCACACTCCTCTGAAATGTGTGCTGTTATTCTCCTGATAAACCCTTTTGCCTCTTTCTGAGGTGTCCCAAAATTTTTTCTGTAATGGAAGTCAGCAAATCTGTCACAAAAGGGGTGGATTAAATTGCTCATTTCATCTTTGGGAATTTCTCAGACCCAGCCCAGTGACAGGTTCCATTACCAGCATTCTACACACACAAACATATTTTCAAAATATGGACAGGGGAGATAGCTCAGAGGTCTAAGCACCTGCCTGACAAGCACAAACACCGGGGTTCAATCCTGGGACCACAGGATGCCGTGCCAACCTGGAACCCCAGGTGCACCGTGCTGGCCACCAAAACTAGGCATGGTGGTGCAAGCCTATAATTCCAGCACTGGGAAGACTGAAACGGGATCATTATAAGTCTGAGCTGCATAGTGAGACCCTGTACCAAATACATAAATAAATTTTTAAAAGATTAAAAAACTCAAAATGTTTAGCACCTTGCAAGAAATGAATTTACGGCCAGGTGTGGTAGTGCATGCCTATAATCCCAGGACTCAGGAGGCTGAGATAAAAGGATCACTGAGAGTTTCAGGCCAAAAGCTACAAAGGCCGTCCTGGACTGACTAGTGAGACCCTGTCTCAAAAAAAAAAAAAAAAAAAAGGAGCCGGGCATGGTGGCGCATGCCTGTAATCCCAGCACTCGGGAGGCTGAGGCAGGAGGATTGTTGTGAGTTCGAGACCAGCCTGAGCTACAAAGTGAGCTTAAGGCCAGCCTGAACTGCATAGTGAGACCCTGTCTCAAAAAGACAAAAAAAAAAAAAAAAAGGTCCATCAAGTGGCACCCCATATTCCCTCTCTCTGCCTTTCTTTTCCAGCTGTCAAGATCTTGGAAGCTTTGAAGCTCAGCAAAGAAGAGAAATCCACTAAGAATAATCCATAGAGTGATTTTATTTGAAGATCCTAAGCTGTCCCTTGTTAATAGAGCTTTGTGTTGCCCTCTAAGGTAGGTATCCTGGGATAACTTACTGCCTTGCCCATCTCTAGAAACTGCATCCTGCTGTCAAGGACTCTCAGGAGACAGCAGTGATCTAAAAGCAGTACAGTGAGTAGTCTTGGGGAGGAAGCCAACTTTATGCTACCACAGCATCTCTCAACACCAGGCAAGAGCATTCAACTAACCTGGTCTCATGTTTTTGTTTGGAACCAGCCTAAACTCTGCAGGATCTAGGGAATTAACTTCCTAGTAACTACTGACATGAATTTTGAGAAGAGGCTTCAACTGTGA
Source organism: Ctenomys sociabilis (assembly GCA_004027165.1). Lineage (NCBI taxonomy): Eukaryota > Metazoa > Chordata > Mammalia > Rodentia > Ctenomyidae > Ctenomys > Ctenomys sociabilis. Next base: position 1,472 of record PVKA01021106.1, on the reverse strand, counting down.
GAAATGTCATTCAGATTCGGCCAGCATCTTATCAAGCCCTCCATGGTGTTTCTCAAAACAGAATTATCTTTTGCTCTTGTAAATAGGAAACCTGTGGTACCAGGACATGTCCTTGTGTGTCCACTGCGGCCAGTGGAGCGCTTCTGTGACCTGCGTCCTGAAGAAGTAGCTGATTTGTTTCAGGTGACCCAGAAAGTTGGAACACTGGTGGAGAGACATTTCCAAGGGACCTCTCTCACCTTTTCCATGCAGGATGGCCCTGAAGCTGGACAGACTGTGAAGCATGTTCATGTCCACATTCTTCCCAGAAAGACTGGAGACTTTCACAGGAATGACAGCATATATGATGAGCTGGAGAAACACGACAAAGAGGAAGAAGATACCCCAGCCTCTTGGCGGTCAGAGGAAGAAATGGCAGCAGAAGCAGCTGTCCTCCGGGCCTACTTTCAGTAACAGTGGCATGAAAGTAATTCAAATCCCAAGACATAAGGAAATGGGCCTCATTCTCTATGACTCTACAGCATTGGAAAGACACTAAGCAGACTTTATTACATTCTGCAACATTTTGCAAAGCATTTTATTGTATTTGTGGAAGCCATTGGGGGTCATGTTTTAATCATAATGACAAGCTAACCTTCAGACAATGGCATTGATGCCCTTATGCAGTTCCCCAGCTCTATTCCTAAGTATAGAACCTTTTCTAAATTATTCTTTAACCTCCATAAAAATAAAATGGCAGTTAATTTTTTTTTAAGGCTGGGGAGATAGCTCAGTGGAATAAGTGCTTGCCTGGCAAGTGCAGGATATGAGTTAGATCCCTGCTACCACCAAAAGAAAAAAGATTTAAAAAAAATTTTAGAGACAAAAGAGAGAAATGAATTCATTTTTTCAAATTTCCTCCAACCCTAAAAAACTGGACTCCAGTGGAAGCAAAAGTGAGCTTTCATGCACAATCTTGCAAGAGTGGCACTGAGCTCTTCCTGTTCTCCACCGTGGCGCAGGATCAAGGTGAGAAGGAGAACCCCATGCGGGAACTTCGAATTCGCAAACTCTGCCTTAACATTTGCGTTGGGGAGAGTGGAGACAGATTGACGCGGGCAGCCAAGGTATTGGAACAGCTCACGGGCCAGACTCCTGTGTTTTCTAAAGCTAGATACACTGTCAGGTCCTTTGGCATCAGGAGAAATGAGAAGATCGCTGTTCACTGCACAGTCCGAGGGGCAAAGGCAGAAGAAATCCTGGAGAAAGGCCTAAAGGTGCGAGAGTATGAATCAAGGAAAAATAACTTCTCTGATACTGGAAACTTTGGTTTTGGAATCCAGGAACATATCGATCTGGGCATCAAATATGACCCAAGCATTGGTATCTACGGCCTGGACTTCTATGTGGTGCTGGGCAGGCCGGGTTTCAGCATCGCAGACAAGAAGCGCAGGACAGGCTGCATTGGGGCCAAACACAGAATCAGCAAAGAG
>PVKA01021105.1:28133-39413 GCA_004027165.1 Ctenomys sociabilis | reverse complement strand
AAAAAAAAAAAAAAAAAAAAAAAAAAAAAAAGAAGACATTGATAAAAAAAATAGAGGAAATCAGAAATATGATGGATTCATTGAATGAGCAATACAGAAAAGAAATGGAACACATGAAACAGTCAAAGAGATATAGAAGAACTAAAAATATCAATCATGAGTCTACAAAACCATTTGAGTGAAAGCAAAGACAGTTTCAGATCTTGAAGATGCTGGTGCAGCTAGTGAAAAGGTGAGAAAGGATCTCTTAAAAACTACAAGGATGCAGGAAAAAATAATCCATCATCTGCAAGATGACGCCAGGATGAACAATGTGAGATTAATTGGCATCAATGAGAATGAAAGAGTCAATACAAATGATATAAAAAGAATTTGGGGAGAAGTAATTGAAGAAAATTTCCCAAATATGAGGACACAGTCCAACATTCAGGTAAACGAAGCATACAGAACACCAAATAACTTCAACCCAAGTAAAAACACACTGAGATCCTAAAAATCCAACAGAAGAATATACTGAAAGCTGCTAGAGAGAAGAAGCAGATCACATTCAAAGGAAACCCCATCAAAATTATACCCGACTTCTCTACACAAACCATGAAGGCAAGGACAGCATGGAGCAGAGTTCTTTGAGTTCTGTATGAAAACAAATTCCAGCCCAGACTATTATACCCTGCAAAACTCTCTTTCAAGTTTGATGGAGAAGTGAAATACTTCCACAACAAAGAACAACTAAAGAATTTCATGATTACAAAGCCATCCCTACACAGGCTGCTGAAAGAGGTTCTAGAGAGAGACCATGATGACCAGAACTCCATGAATGAGAATGAATGGAACCCACTAAGCAGGACAGACAATTAAACACAGGATAAAAAGGAGTAAACGACAGCCGGTAAATATCATGACAAACATATGTCAATACATTTCAATTATTACCATCAATGTAAATGGACTCAATTCACCAATTAAGAGAAATAGGTTGGCACAGTGGATTATGAAACAAAATCCAACAATATGCTGTATACAAGAAACACACTTAACTCAAAAGGACATTCATAGGCTCAAAGTCAAAGGATGGAAAACAATAATACATGCCCCAGCACCTGAGAAAAAAGCAGGAGTAGCAATTCTGCTCTCAGACAGGCTCAACTTCAAATGAAGAAGGATCAAATGACACAAGGCCACTACATATTAGGGGAAAAATTCAAGAGCAAGAGGAAACATTCATAAATATCTATGCACCGAACACAGGAGCACCCAACTATGTAAGACAAATCTTAATGGACATGAAAAACTTAATGTCTAAGAACATAATCTTAACAGGAGACCTTAACACACTCTTATCTCAAAAAGATAGGTCAACCAGACAAAAAATTAGCAAGGAAGTAGCAGAACTGAACCAGAGCTTGGAACAAATGGACCTGGTGGACATATACAGAGTGTTTCATCCTACCACAGCTGAATACACATTTTTTCAGTTGCACATGTGTCATTTTCCAAAATAGACCACATACTAGTCTAGAGATCATGCATAAGTATATACAAGAAAACAAAAAAATATCCAATACATACCATCTGACACAGTGCAATGAAACTGGAAATAAATGACAAAAGAAACCAGAAAAACCCACTAAATTCATGGAAACTAAACAACACCCTAGTCAGCAATCAATGGGTCACAGAAGAAATTAAACAAGAAATTCAACAATATCTATAATTCAATGAAAATTCAAGTACAATTTACCAGAATTTATGGGATGCGATGAAAGCAGTTCTTAGAAGGAAAATCATAGCTATGAACTCACACATTAGGAAAACTGAATGGGAAAAAATTAGCACACTAAAGTTGCACCTCTGACAACTAGAAAAAGAAGAGCAAATGAAACCCAGAGCACAAAGATGGGAAGAAATCATAATGATTAGAGCAGAAATTAATTCAATTGAGATGAAGAAAACATTCAAAGAATCCACAAATCAAAAAGTTGTTTCTTTGAAAGTATTATCCTGATTCCAAAACAAGGGAAAGACACAGCTAACAAGGAGAATTACAGTTTATAAGACTCTAGCCAAACTCATCAAAAAGAGGAAAGAAAAAATTCAAGTACATGCAATAAGGAATGAAAAGGGTGAAATCACCACAGACCCAGCAGATATTCAGAAGATTATCATTAGTTACTTTGAGAATCTTTATGCTCACAGAGTAGAAGACACAGAAGAAATGGAATGATTCCTTGAAAGGTACAAATTACCAAAACTGAACCAATAAGATATAACAACTCTCAATGAACCAATAACAAACAACAAAATACAAAACGTATATTGACTGACAAAGAAAAGTCCAGGTCCTGATGGATTCACAGCTGAATTTTACAAGAAATTTATAGAAGATATAATCCCTACACTCCTCAAACACTTCAATGAAATTGAAAAGGAAGCAGTCTCCCAAAATCATTTCGGGAGTCAAGTATTATCCTGATTCCAAAACAAGGGAAAGACACAGCTAACAAGGAGAACTACAGGCAAATCTCACGCAAAAATACTCAACAAAATCCTAGCAAATAGAATACAGCAAATCATCAAGAAGATCATACACCATGACCAGGTAGAATTCATCCCAGGGATGCAAGAATGGTTTAATATTCAAAAATCTATAAATGCTGTACACTATATTAATAGACTGAAATCTAAAAACCACATGATCATCTCAATTGATTCAGAGACAGCTTTTGACAAAGTCCAACACTCATTCATGTTCAAGGTCCTACAGAAAATTGGAATAGATAGACTTTATCTTAACTTGATAAAAGCCATCTATGACAATCCAAAAGCTAATATAATCCTAAATGGGGAAAACTGAAATCTTTTACTCTTAAATCAGGTACAAGACAAGGATGTTCCCTATCACCTCTCCTATTCAAAGTAGTTTTGGAATCATTAGCAACAGCCATTAGAAAAGTGGGAGAAATAAAAGGAATAAGAATAGGTAAGGAAGTTAAATTTTCACTATTTGCAGATGACATGATACTTTATTTGAAAGACCCAAAAAATTCCACCAAGAAGCTACTAGAACTGATACGGAAATTCAATCGAATAGTAGGATACAAAATCAGTACTCAAAAGTCAGTAGCATTCCTCTACACAGATAACAAGCACACTGAAAGGGAAACAATAGAAATAATATGCTCTACAATAGCACCGAGGAAAATGAAATAACTTGGAATTCACTTAACCAAGGAACTCAAAGATCTTTTCACAGAATATTACAACACCATAAGAGAAAAGATTGTAGAGGATTTCAGAAAATGGAAAGATGTCCTGGATAGGAAGAACCAACATCATGAAGATGGCCATACTCCCAAATTGCTGTACAGATTTAAGCAATCCCTACCAAACTGCCACCAACATACCTCTCAGACCTAGAGAAATTGTTCCTAAAATTTGTTTGGAACCACAAAAGACCTAGAATAGTGAAGGCAATCTTGAACAATAAAGACAAGGCAGGAGGCATCACAATTCCTGACTTGAAATTATACTACAAAGCCACTGTGATAAAATCAACATGGTATTGGCAATGAAATAGACTTGAAGATAAATGGAATAGATTAGAAGATGCAAAGGCATCTATGAACACACTCAGCCATATGATCTTCGACAAAGGGGCCAAACAAGCTTACTGAAAGAAAGAAAGCATCTTTAATAAATGGTGCTGGAAAACCTGGGTTTCTACATGATGAAAACTAAAACTCGACCCAGTTCTATCACCATGCACTAAGCTAAAGTCACAATAGATTAAACATGTAAACATTAGAACAGAAACACTCAATCTCTTGAAAGAGAAAGTAGGAGGAACTCTTGAAGACATAGGGGTAGGTAAAGAGTTCATGAACAAATATATATTTGCACGGGAAACCCTTGGAAAATCAACAATTGGGATGAACTCTTCTTGAGGAGTTTCTGCATGTCAAAACAAATTGTCAACAAAGTGAACAGACAATCCACAAATTTTGAAAAAATCCTAACTAATAAGCAATCAGACAAAGGTCTGCTGTCTAGAATATATAAAGAACTAAGATGTAACAGGGCCCTCAAATTTAAAGACCCAATTCAGAAATGGGCATCTGAGATGAATACACACTTCTCAGAGGACGAAATTAAAGAAGCGAATAAATATATGAAAAATGCTCCACATCACTACCATCCATGAAATGCAAATAAAAACAACACTGAGATACCATCTCACTCCAGAAAGAATGGCTATCATGAGGAAATCAACCAACAACAAATCTTGGAGAGGTTGTGGTGGGAATGTAGACTGGTACAACCATTGTGGAGGTCAGTGTGGAGACTCCTCAAAAGAGTAGGACTGGAGATCCTATCCAAGCCCACTATCCCCCTACTGGGAATTTTCCCAGAGGAACTGAAAACATTGTATCATAGTGATATATGTGTATCAATGTTTATAGCAGCACAATTTGTGATAGCAAAATCTTGGAAACAATCAAGATGTCTGTCACATGAGGAATGGTTGAAAAAGATGTGGTATTTCTATATAATGGAGTATTACTCAGGTATAAAGAATGATAAACTTGAAGCATTTATATTGAAGTGGATGCCACTTGAACATATACTCATAAGTGAAATAAACCAGACACACATGTGCAAATATCATATAGTCTCCCTAGTATAATAAGTCAAAAGAATAAATACAAATAGAAATGTACAACAACAACTAAAAAGAATTGAGTTAGATAGTTAGGGCAAACTTAATGGCATATGCTTCAGGATACTAATCAGCTTTTCTTCTGGATGGTTAACAGCCTAAGTTCACAGATCAAAATTGGAGAAATAGAAGAGCTGCAAGACCAGCCAGTATTTTGGCCTTAGCCTTTCAAGGTCAGCAAAGGCTCACAACATAGGAGAACCTGTACTACAACTTCATGAAACTCAGTTTTGCCCCAGATTTTTCTGAACAGAGATTATGGAGCCACAGAGGAAAGAGATTGATGATCTATAGTGTGCCTGGGGAGAATTCCATGGAGAGAAAAATTTCTCTCAGGCTCTCACAGAGAGCAAACTGGTCAAGCATTCCCCATTTCTCATCCACATGGATGACACAGACAAAGGATCTACAGAGTAAGGTACGGAATTACATGATAAACCCTGAGGGGACTTCACCTACCTCAAGAGAAACAAAAGCTACATTTTTTTGGTATATATTTCTTGCTCTATCTTGGTCTTAACCATCCGGCAGAAACGTATAAAAATAAGGTATATAAGGCAGGGCTATAATAATAAATTGAGCTGTAAATGGCTACAGTCAACAACTTCTTTAGATAACTCACTATTATTGTGGAATGCTGGAGTGTGTAGTATTGTGTCACTGAGTTCTGGCACCTGAATTGGTTTGATGACAATGGAGTGCTCATCTTTGTCAGCTCTAGACAAAAAAAAAAGGGTATACAATGGAAGAATCATGATGTGCATGTATGAACGGTACAGTTAGTATAAATATGCCATGCTTCTACATAATTCTATGAGAAGCAAGATTTTCACTATTAGTGGTTGGACAAGATATTATGTTGGCTTCTAGTACTATGGACAACCACTAGGAAGATAAAAAGGTTAAAAATGTTAATTGTTCAATCTGTGATATAATTCAGCTATAAAAAATAAAATAATTATATAGCTACACTTTCTTAATTCACTGATTAGAGACATCTGCTATAATAATATATGTAAGTATAATATCATGTATGTACCTTGTACGATGCCAAAACATTACAAAAAGAGTTTGCAATGTATTAATTTATCGAATCTGTCCTGTTAATGTGTCCTGAATCTGTCTCATTGCTATTCATTCTTCAATAAAAAAAGAAAGTACAGGACTACAAGATAAACCCTGAGGGGACTTCACTGACCACATAAGAAACAAAAAGTGAAAATTATCATGGAGAAATTTTCTTGTAGGATTGGAATGGCAGCTCATAAGAGATTATTGCAGGGTAAAAACAAAATATTTCTGCCTAGGGAACTATACAAAAAATACTGTGGAACACACCAGTAATATATAGGACAACATGGGGAATAGAGCAGACATTAAACCACAGTGACCCTTGCTGACAGATGGCAAACAGTGTCTAAGAAATGTAAACATGTTTGTAAAATTCCAAAGACTGAGGTAATGTGGTTACTATGGAAACCTGCATAGTACATAACCTGAAAAGAAATTTAAGGTGGCTACCAACAACTTTGGGAGTCAGTTGATCACACGGCTGCAATAAAGGCTTCCTTGCTCCTATACACTTGGTCTCTTTTGTGGGGGTTTATCTTTGCACCCGGTCATCTGCTGCTATAATTTTTATTATAATTCATATAAGAATTTATCTGTGTCATTTTTTTATGCCTTGTACACCAAAAATATTGATGCTTTTTAATAAACTTAATAAACATTAAAAGGTCAATACTTTATTTTTGTACATTTTCTGTTAAGTATTCATTATTTAATATAATAAAACTCATAAGATTAAAGTAATTTATTGTTAGAAATATTCTAAAGAATAAACATCATTTTGACAGATCCGTGTTTCCACACCTTTATAACAAAAATAGTGTTAGGATTCTAGCTACCTTAAGGAGTAGAAAGAAAATATAAAATCAAAAATCAGTCTCTGCATTTTCAAATAAATCACCAACAGAGTAAATAGAAAACCTCAAAATGGGAAAAAATTACAGCCAACTGTCCCTCAGACAAAGGACTTCTATCTACAACATATAAAGAATTAAAAAAATTAAGCTCCCCAAATTCAAAGATCAAATCCAAAAATGGGCAGCTGAAATAAATACTTCTCAGAGGTAGAAATACGAATGGCAAATAAATAAATGGAAAAATGTTTAGCATCTTCAGTCATTTGATAATACAAGTTAAAACAACTTGAAACTCTATCCCACCTCAGAAAGTATGGTTATCATCAAGAAATCAACCAACAACAAATATTGGAGGAGCTACAGGGGAAAAAGAAGTCCTTCTCCATTGTTGGTGTGAGTATAGGCTGGTGCAACCACTATGGAAATCAGTGTGGAGATTTCTCAAAATACTAGGATTGGAGGCCCCATTCAACTCATCTATTCCCCTCCTGGGTCTTCTTCCAGAAGAACTGAATACATCATACCACACCCATATATATGCATCCATGTTTATAGCAGCACAATCTGGCATAGGTAAATCTTGGAAGCAACCCAAATGTCCATCAACTAAGGAATAAGTAAAAATTATGTGGTATTTTTACACAATGGATCATTATTCAGTTATAAAGAAAGATAAACTTGGGACTTTATGTCCCAGGATGAATGGTCCCATAAGTTAAATTAGTCAGATCTGCATATGCAAACATATTGTTTTACCTGAAAGAGTAAATAAAATATGAGAGACCCAATAGATACTGTGAAAGGAAAAATCTGTTCATAGGGAAGGAAGAGGTGCATGGGAAAAAGGACAAGAGAAATAGGGGAGAGATATTTATGTATGTATGCAGGATGGCTCAGGTAACAACACTGCTGATTTCTACTGGTCTTCAGAAGGGAGCAGTCAATGATTAAATTTCTCTTTTTCTTATCCTTTTAAGTTTCTTATAATATTACCCTCCAATTTTGATTGCTTATATCTGATAATCTGAACAAGTAATATGTTTTGGTGGGGTACCAGGGATTGAACTCAGGACCTTATACATGGAGGCGGGCATTTAGGCTACTGAGTTTTCTGCCTGGATCCTGAACAACTAATTTGAACACAGCATCATGTCATACAGTGACCATTGCTGAATTCCTACTGATTTGTTTGGTCAAGTGCTGTATCATTTCCAATTTTATTTACTATTTTGTATTCTTTTAGCTATTAATAATATGAAATCAACTCTGACTTGTGATCTTAGGTTGTTAACCATCCAGAAGAAAAGCTGATTAGTATCCTGCAGCATATGCCACAAGGCCAGCCAACATTTTGGCCCTAGCCTTTCAAGGTCAGCGAAGACTCAGGACATAGGAGAACCTGTACTGCAACATCATGAAATTCAGGTGAGCTCCAAATTTTCTGAACAAGGAGATTATGGAGCCACAGAGAAAAGAGATTGAAGTTCTAATGTGTGCCTGGGGAGAGTCACATGAAGAGAAAACTTTCTCTCAAGCTCTCACAGAGAGCAAACTGGTCAAGCATTGGCCGTGACTCATCCACATGGATGACACAGACAAAGGAACTATAGAATAATGTACAGGACTACAAGATAAACTCTGAGAGGACTTCACTGACCACATAGGAAATATAAAGTTCATGTGTTGGTATATAAGTCTTGCTCTATCTAGGTCTTAACCATTCAGCAGAAAAGTATAAAAATGAAGTATGCATCGTGGGGCCATAATATTAAGCTGAGCTGTAAATGGCTATGGTCGACAATTTCTTTGAATAACTCACTATGGTTGTAGAATGCTGGACTGTGTTGGATTGTGGTGTCGAGTTGAAGCACCTAAGTTAGTTGAATGTCAGTGGAGTGCCCACTTTTGACAGGTGTAGACAAAGGAAGGGGTGTAGAAAGAAAAAAATCATGATGTGTGTGTATAGACAGTACAGTTGGAATAGATAACGCTGTGCTTCTACATAATTCTATGAGAGGCAAGATCTGCACTAATGGTGGTTGGCCAGGATATTATGTCGGCTTCTAGTACTAGGTCATCCACTAGGAAAATAATTATTGAATTTTTGATATAATTCAGGTATAAAAAAATAAGGTAAGTAAGCAGCTACACTCAATTCACTGATAAGAGATATCTGCTAAAATAATATCTGTAAATATAATATCATGTATGCACCTTGTACAATACCAAAACATTATGAAAACAGTTTGCAATGTATTGATTTATCAAATCTGTATGGTTAAGGTGTCTTGAACTGTCTGATTGACATTTGTAGTTCAATAAAATAAAAAAATAAAAAAAATATGAAATCAGGGCAGGTCAGATAGCTCAGTGGACTAAAGTGTCTGCTTAGGCAGAGTGCAGGAGCAGGGTTCGATCCCAGGCATGCTATACTGGCCCCACTCCCTGGGGCATGCTGGGACTGGGAATTAGACTGGGTATGGTGGTGTGCACCTGTAATCCCAGCACTTAGGAGGCTGAAAACAGGAGGATCATTATGAGTCAGATCTGCATAATGATAGACCTTGGAAATTATCATCTAAGAGAAAGTGATGTAACTAATTCTGCAGAAAATGAAAATTTTTAAGGGAAATGATGTAACTTATTCTGTAAAACTGAGATACTCACATATCTTACAGCTATTACAAGGGCAATAGGGAAGTATTATAAACAACTTAAGTTGAGAAAATTGACGAAATAGAGTACACAGGATTGAAAAACAGGATTTAGTAAATCTGACATTAAATGGAACAAATTCTGAATTATTACTTATTACTAAAGAAATGAAATTATTACTAAAAATGTGAAGCAAAGAGGCCAAAATAATTCCAATGAAGAAATACTAGCAAAATAGAAAAAGAAAGAAAATGTTATATTTAATTAAGTTTAACAAAAATCTAACAATAATAATCAAGAAAACTGTAGTGTAATGGCCATCATAGACCATGAAGCATCCTTTAATATATAGTAGGAAATTGAATACAAAAAAGGTACAAAAGAATGGTAATGACTAAGTGACTTATACTGAAAATTCAATGTGTTAAGATGAGAAACCTAATGAGTGATATTTTCCACAATGAGAGATAAAAGTGAAAACAAGATTGTACCAAAAATGTACAAAGAATATTCTATGGAGTTTATGTTTATGTTGGGATAAGAAAGAGTTAATACAGAGATGTGCTAAATAACTTGCAGTGCTTATGGGACAAGGAAAAAGAAAACATGGCAACAACAGCTGCAGGAGTACAAAGAACATCTGGAACTCAAGGATACCATGAATTTATGTCTTTACTCCTAGATGCCCAACAGGTTCTCACATATAGTGTGGTCTAAACACTAATCATGGACACATACGATGGGACCTTGTTATATTCACCTAAAGTAACCCAAGACTGATACATAAAAATAAAGAACAAAGGCGGGCAGCAGCCTTATTGCTCGAACCCTCACTTTGCTTGCATTAAGTGTCCATGTGTCTTTCTTTCAAGCTGGCACCCCTGAGTCTTTTATAACACATTTATTATAAAAATTATCAGTAAACTTAAAAAAGAGTTGCTCAATACTTAGTAAATGACATCTACAGAAAACATAACTTTCTGGTAATGGCAAAAAAATTTGATATATTTTCCTAATATTAGGGGAAAAACCCTATTTAAAAGTCTTTACATTAAGAAAACATTCCATTCTTTATATAACACAAAATCTGAAAAAAAATCAAACCTAAAAAAAAAAATCAAACCTAACCATTAATTTACAATAGCATCAAAACGTGATTTAATAATTTAATTTTACATAAAATTAAATTTATAAATTTTACAATAATTGCATACTGAAAAGTATAAACTTTCTAAACTGAAAACTATAAAATATTCCTTGACAACTTAAAAATAATCTAATAAATAGATAAATGTGTACTACTTTCATAGTTCAGGAGATGCAATTTGTTAAGATTTCAGCTCTCCCAAAGATTATTTACAAATTTAGTGTATTAAAAATAATTGCTTAAATGAGCAACATTGGAAAGAAATAGATTGCATGAAGCAGATTCAAAGTGCTATATAGGAAATTAAAACCTCAACCACAAACTCACAAAACTGTTTGAATGAAAGTGAAAACAGACTTTCAGATCACGAAGAAAACATTGCAGCTAGTGAAAACATAAGAAAAGATCTCTTAAATCCAACTTAATGCAGGAAAACATAATTCAACATCTGCAAGACGAAGCAAAGGTGAACAATAGGCAACAATGGGAAAGAAGGAGTCAATACAAATGATATAAAAAGAATATGGATAGAATAGCAGAAAACTTCCTAAATATGGGGAAACAATCTGATATTCAGGTAACCAAGGCATATAAAACTCAAAATAACATCAACCCAATTAAAACCACACCCAAGGCAGGCGTGGTGGCGCAGGCCTGTAATCCCAGCACTCGGGAGGCTGAGGCAGGAGGATTGTTGTGAGTTCGAGACCAGCCTGAGCTACAAAGTGAGCTTAAGGCCAGCCTGAACTGCATAGTGAGACCCTGTCTCAAAAAGACAAAAAAAAAAAAAAAAAAAAAAAAAAAAAAAAAAAAAAAAAAAAAAAAAAAAAAAAAAA
>PVKA01021105.1:17259-28033 GCA_004027165.1 Ctenomys sociabilis | reverse complement strand
AACAGCAGATTTCTCTTCACAAACCATCAAGTCAAGAAGAGCATGAAGGAAAGTACTACAAGTCTTGCAAGAAAACAAATTTGAACCCAGACTGATATACCCTGTAAAACTCTTTCAGATTTAATGGAGAAGTGAAATACTTCCATGACAAAGAACTACAGAATTTCATGATGACAAAGCCAACCATACATAGACTACTAAAATATATTCTAGAGAGGGATTAAGTTGACCACAGCTGCATGAATGAAAATGGAAAGAATCTACCAAATAGGGCAAACCATTAAACACAGGAGAAAAAGAAGTATACAATGGCAGTCTTTCAATTGCTGTGCTGTATACAGCAGTAAAATATTTCCATCAGCATACCCTACAAATGGACTTCTGCATCCTATGGGTCATGATTCTGTCAGATCTACAGAGTGGTTATCAAGGAAATACCAGTAGATCAGTCCCAAAAGTGATACTTGGCCACCGATAAGTGTCGTGTACACTGTCCCTGTCCATGACATACTAGAGCTTTGTGCGATACCTGATCCTCAATCTGTTGGAAGTGCTGGTTATACATATGCCATTATGTAGTTATGTTGTGTTTTATTCTTAGTAATTCTTTACTACCATAGAAACTTTTTCTTAGTTGATATTTTTGTATATATTAACCTATTCAAATACTATTTGAGTACTAAGAGTTGATATGACATTTACTTTATTTTTCCATAATTTTATTGAGAAACAAATAGCAATGAGACACTTTGAAATCAAATTAGTAGGACAGTTTCAATAATTAATACATTACACATTGTTTTCTTAGTGATTAATTGCTGTACAAGATGCAGATATGGTATTCTATTTACAAACACTATTAGAAGAGATCCCTCTATTAAAAGAATGTAGCTGTATATCTATCTTAACTATTTTGAATATACAGATACAAAATGATCACTCATTTGTACTGCCTTTTTTGTTTAGTTTTGTCAATTAAATATTATTGGTGTGTGAATTCAGCAAAATATTCCCAAATAGTCCAGTAGTTCATAATAGTATTGGATTTTCCATATGTCTGGCATTGTCAGTTGTTGACTTGAGTCTTTTACAGCTCAGTGTAACAATATGGTTTTACTTTTTATACTTCATTGTAATATCTTTCTGCTGGATGGTTAAGACCAAGACAAAGAAAGACTTATGTTACAAGAATTACAGCTTTTGTATCTAATTAAGGTCAGTCAAATCCCCTCAGGATTTATCCTGAGACCCTGTACCACAGTTTGTAGATCCTTTGTCTATGTCAGCCATGTGGATGAGCCACAGTCATTGCTTAACCAATTTGCTTTCTGTGAAAGCCTGAGAGAATGTTTTTTCTGCAGGTGACTCTTCTTAGGCACACTCTACATCCTCGATCATTTTCCTCTTTGGCCCCATAATCTCCTTGATCAGAAAATTTGGTACAAACTGAGTTGCATGATGTTACAATACAGGTTCTCATATGTCATGAGTCTTAATTGACCTTGAAAGGTGAGGGCCAAAATGTTGGCTGTCCTTGTGGCCCTCCTTTTTCTCTAATTTTTGGTCTGAAAACTTAAGTTGTTAACTCTCCAGAACAGAAGCTTATTGTTATTAATGTACATCCAAGGCTGTTGAGCTTAACTTCACTATCTGTCTGAATATCAAACATCTCAGGCTTCACATGGAACAGGTATTTTTCATTAAGTGTTGATATGTTAAACTTTAAGTCCTTACAAAATATAACATAAATTTTAAAAAATTAAAATATATTTTAAAAAGAGAAATAAACAATTATATATGTTTACACATATGTTTAGAAATCAGGACAGACCTGCATCACTCCTTTTCCTCTGTCTTGACTTCATTAACCATCCCTCTCCTTTTTAAACAAACATCTACCCAAGAGACACCTCAGTAGCAACAGGCATGTCCTGACAAGCAGCACATATTCAGAAGACCAGAATGACAGGCACTTCCAGCCTGACCTACTAATACAAAATTGTCATCTTCAGTGCAGTTGCTTAGATCACAGGTATCAGCATATATATTCAGGGTGAGAATCCTTCCAATTCACTGCTGGATTCAAAAATCTGAAGATTCTGAGGATCATTGCCTTGCCCATCTTGTACATATAACTGTATGGCTTTGCCTCTGTCATGTTTCCTAGCTCTTCTCCTTGCCGTCTAGTCTTCAAGTTCTTGCTTTCCTTTTAAGTGTGTTATAGCTTTCTACTTGTATTTGTTCGTTTGAGTTATGATACTAGGGAGACTATACGATATTTATACATGTGTGTCTGGTTTATTTCACTTATGAGTATATGTTCAAGTGGCATCCACTTCAGTATAAATGCTTCAAGCTTATCATTCTTAATAGCTGAGTAGTACTCCGTTATATATAAATACCACATCTTTTTCAACCATTCCTCATGTGATGGACATCTTGGTTGTTTCAAAGATTTTGCTACCACACATTGTGCTGCTATAAACATAGGTAAACATTTATCACTATGATATAATGTGATATCTTTCAGTTCCTGCAAGAAAATTCTCAGTATGGGAGTAGCTGGCTTGAATGGAATTTCCAGTCCTAGTTTCTTAAGGAGTCTCCAAATTGATTTCTATAAGGTTGGACCAGTCTATATTCCTACCAGCAGTGGAGAAGGGTTCCATTTTCCCCACAGCCTCTTCAACATTTATTGTTGGTTGATTTCTTTATGATAGCCATTCTTTCTAGGGTGAGATGGTATCTTAGTGTTGTTTTAATTTGCAGTTCATGGATGTATAATGATATGGATCATCATTTCCTATATTTATTTACTTCTTTAATTTCATCCTCTGAGAAGTGTGTATTCATCTCAGATGCCTATTTCTGGATTGGGTCTTTAAATTTGAGGGCCCTGATGTATATTAGTTCTTTATAAATTCTAGAGAGCAGACAAAAGTCGAAAGGATTTTGTCGAAATTTGTGGGTTGTATTTTCACACTGTTGGTAATTTCTTTTGATGTGCAAAAACTTCTCAATAAGAGTTTGTCCCAGTTGTTAATTCTTTCAAGTGTTTCCCTTGCAAATACACATTTGTTAATGAACTCTTTGCCTACCCCTATGTCTTCAAGAGTTCCTCCTACTTTCTTTTTCAGGAGATTTAGTGTTTCTGTTTTAATGTTTAGATCTTTAATCCATTTTGACTTTAGCTTAGTGCATAGTGATAGATCTTGGTCTAGTTTTAGTTTTCGGCATATAGAGAGTCAGTTTTTCCAGCACCATTTGTTAACGAGGCTACCTTTCTTCCAGTGAGTATGTTTGGCCCCTTTGTCAAAGATCAGGTGGCTGAGTGTGCTCATTGAGGCTTCAGCATGTTCTAATCTATTCCACTGATACTGAAAGGTTTATTTCTTTGCCAGAACCATGGTGATTTTATCACAATAGCCTTGTAATATAATTTCAAGTCAGGGATTGTAATGCTTCCTGTCTTGTCTTTGTTGTCTAGGATTGTCTTTGCTATTCTAGGTCTTTTTTAGTTCCAAATAATTTTTAGGAATCATTTCTCTATGTCTGGGAGGTATGTTGATGGTAGTTTGATAGGGATTGCATTAAATCTGTACAGCAATTTTGGGAGTATGGCCATCTTCACAATGTTGGTTCTTCCTATCCAGGAGCAGGGAATATCTTTCCATTTTCTGAAATCCTCTATGATCTCTTATTTAAGAGTACTGTAATTTTCATTGACTAGATCTTTGACTTCTTTAGTTACATTAATTCCAAGATGTTTTATTTTCCTCGGTACTATTGTAAAAGGTATTGTTTCTATATTTTCTCTCTCAGTGTGTTTGCTATCTTTGTAGAGGAATGTTATTGACTTTGTATCTTGCTATGCTACTGAATTTTTGTATGAATTTGAATAGATTCTTGGTGGAGTTTTTTTGGGTCTTCCAACTAAAATATCATGCCATCTCCAAATAATGGTAATTTAACTTCTTTACCTATTCTTATTCCTTTTATTTATCTCTCTTGTCTAATGACTCTAGCTAATGATTCCAGAACTATATTGAATAGGAGGGGTGATAGAGGACATCCTTGTCTTATACCAGATATAAGAGTAAAAAATTTCAGTTTTTCCCCATTTAGAATTATGCTAACCATTGGGTTTTCATAAATGGCTTTTATCAGATTGAAGTAGAGTCCCTGTATTCCAATTTTCTGTAGGACTTTGAACAAGAATGAGTGTTGGACTTTGTCAAAAGCCTTTTCTGCATCAATTGAGATGATCATGTGGTTTTTAGTTTTTGCTCTATTGATACAGGACTCGAAGAACTCTGCTCCATGCTCTCCTTGCCTTCATGGTTTGTGAAGAGAAGTCGGCCATAATTCTGATGAGTATTCCTTTGAATGTGATCTGATTCTTTTCTCTAGCAGCTTTCAGTATAGTATTCTTGTGTTTGATTTCTGGGATCTTGAATATTATATGTCTCAGTGTGTTTTTAGTTGGGTTGAAGTTATTTGGCATTCTGTATGCTTCACTTACCTGAATGTTAGATTGTTTCCTCATATTTGGGATGTTTTCTGCTATTACTTCTGCTCATATTCTTTTTATATCATTTTTGTTGACTCCTTCCTTCTCATTGATGCCTATCAGTCTCACATTGTTCCTCTTGGCATTGTGTTGCATGTGATGGATCCTGCATCCTTGTTTTTTTTCAAAAGATACTTTTTCACTTTTTCACTAGCTGCACCAGCATCTTCAAGATCTGAGACTCTGTCTTCGCTTTCACTCAAACAGTTTTGTAGACTCGTGATTGATATTTTGATTCTTATATATCTCTCTGACTCTGTTTAATGTGTTCTATTTCTTTCCCGTAGTGCTCATTCAAGGAATCCGGCATATTTCTAATGTCCTCTATTTTATTTTTTTGTCAATTTCTTCATTAGAGGTAGCTGTTAATTCTTTTACTGCAGAGTTTTTTTTTTCCAAATTAGTTTTCCTCCATATATGTCCAGATTTGATTCTCTACTTCAGATGTTATGACTTCAAAGATTTCTTTTTTTATTTCAGAAATTATTTCTGCTTTGAGTTCCTCTTTACCTTTTTGATGTTGTTTCTTTGCCTGAGATGATGTTAATTCACATATTTCAGCTGGAATAGTGTTCTCTTCACTTGTTCTGGATGGGCATTTGGTTTCCCCCATGTATTTCTGGATTTGATTCTTTACTTCTGATGCTATGTATTCAAAAATTTCTTTTTTTTATTGCAGGTGTTAATTCTGATCTGAATTCCTCTATACCTTTCTGCTGTTGCTTCTTTGCTTCTAACTCTGCTAATTAATTCATTTTAGCTGAGTTAGTATCCTATGCACTTAACATTTGTGGGCTGGAGGCCTGAGATTGCATTTGGCTTCTTGTTTTTATCATGTCTTATAGCTCTGACCTCTGACTTTTGGTACAGAGTTTTGGTGCAGTTCTAACTTTAGCACCTTATGAAATTCAGGTATTATTACACCAAGTTCTAGTTCATGTAGTTTTGCCTGGCTTGAGTCTGGCTGCTGTGCTCACCTTCTTCCTGTTGCTGTCCTTGGAGGTGATCCTGTTGTGCCCCTTTGACAAGATGCTCTGCTTCTGAATTAGCTGCATGGTTTTGACCCTAGTCTCAGTGCGAGGACTTCAGCCTCAGAGTTTCTCCCCAGGCCTGTGTATCAGGCCTGGGCTGGGTGTGGAGGGGTGTGTGTGTGAGGGAAGGGTAGGAGAGCACAGAAGCTCTCTCACACACACTCACTGGGCTTTGGTGGGTCTGCTGGGCTCCCAAAAGGGTGGTGGATGTTCTCACTCACCGGGTAGGCTGTGCTTGGTCTGAGGCTGTGGGGCAGGACTGGAGAACGCTGGGAAAAGTCTTCCTAGTGCTGCGGCCTGCAGTTATCACTCACTGGCTGAGCTGTTTTGGGTCCTGGCAGTGGGGCAGGACTGGAGAATGCCGGAAAAGGTCTCTCTGATGAGGAAGGCCTTCCTGTTTATTCCTATTTTTAAAATATTTTTTGTTTTTTCTTGTTTCACATTCTATAGGCAATACATGATGGAAATTACCTGTTACATGTTATGTCTAGGATGTATAATATTCAGACAGTTAGGTCTCAACCTCCTATGTTGTAGAGTAATAATAATCTTTTCTGGAGGGTTATGCGGACCAAAAACTAGAGAAAAAGAAGGGCTGCAAGGACAGCCAACATTTTGGCCTTAGCCTTTCAAGATCAGTGAAGACTCAGGACATAGGAGAACCTGTACTGTAATATGATCATGTAACTCAGTTGTGACCCAACTTTTCTGATCAAGGAGATTATGGGGCCACAGAGGATTGTGATCGATGATATAGAGTGTGCCTAAGGAGAGTCACATGGAGACAAAATATTCTCTTTGGCTTTAATTGAGAGCAAATTGTTCAAGCAATGGACATGACTCATCCACATGGCTGACACTGAGAATTTATAAATTACGGTACAGGGTTTCAGGATAAATCCTGCAGGGACTTGATTGACCTTGGCAGATACAAAAGTTATATTTCTTGTTATATAGGTCTTGTTTTATGTTGGTTTTAACCATCCACCAGAAAAGTATGAAAATAAGGTACAAAAAGTAAAGTCATCTTAATATGCTGTGGTGTAAAAGGTGCAAGTCAACAACTTTTGAAATTGCCAGTTGTATGGATAACCCACTACTATTATGGATTACTGAACTGTATTGGAATATTTTGCTGAATTTATGCACCTACAATATTTAAATGTCAATGAAATACCCATTTCTGACAAAACTGAACAAAAGAAAGTGATACAAATAAATGATTGTTTTGTACCTTTTGGATATACAGCTACATTCTCTTAATTGAATGAATAAAAGATTTGTTCTGATAGTGTTTGTGGACAGGATATCGTGTCTGCATCTTGTACAATGAATAACCACTAAGATAACAATATGCAATGTATTTGTTATTGAAACTGTCCTACTAGTTGATTTTAAAACTGTCTCATTACTATTTGTTTCTCAATAAAATTATTAAAAATAAATCATGAAAATGGTACTAGGAAAAGAACAGTGTTTTAATTTTTCTTTTAAAAGGAGATAAAGCAAATATGCTAAATATGCTCACAGTGCAACCCAGGCTCCTGGTTTCCAGGATGTGTGAGCTCATTGTTCTTTTCATAGTCTTTATACTTACAATTATTCATAATGAATGGCTTTATAAATTGAACGACAGAACAAATCTTTCATTACCAAGAACAGATATCAATAAATGGATTATATATGATTAAGTTTTATTAGGAAAGGTAAACAGAATACAGGGAATGTGTAGATAAATAAGAATATTTTAAGAAAGTCATAAATTATACCAAAAATCTGATTGGAGTTGGCCAGGTAGTGATGCTGAAAGTACAATGGTTGAAGTATTTGGTTAAAGAAAGGCATAGAAGAAATCACCAAAATTTATTGCTAATGCATTTAAAAATATGCAGATAATAAGATCTTGTAGAAGAAAAACAAATTATATACAGGGCAGAAAATGTAATTTAAAAACTGTAGAAAAGAAGTGAAAAGATGTCTGAGACAGCTTCATTTCTATTACAAACAACCAAACACAAATGGAGTTCAGATGATTTTATTGATGTGTTTGATTAACTACTGATGATAATAGTAACTCTAAAACCTCTTCTACCACAGAGTAAAAAGAAAATGCTTAAAATCATTTTAACACAACCAGATAAGTTGATATCAAAACATGATAAAATTATACAAAAAGGAAATTCTAGATCAATTTCAATTTAATTTTATATTTTCCAAAAATTCAAATAAAAAAAAAATTAAACAATAAAACATTCTGAAAATAAAATGAGGTTTGGCCATGCAAAGGATAAAGGGAAGTTTCAGTAATAGAGAATCAATTCTTCTATGATGAAGAAATGAATGGTGTAATCATTTGTGCAGAAAGCATTAATTGTATCTACTTCTTGGTAGCGATTAAAATTCTCAAGAATCTAAGAAGTGGAAGATTTTTCTTGCAATGTCACAAAATTCAGTTTATTAAACTTAAAGTTAGGAACTTACATCAATGATAAATATGACTTATCTATTGGGAATAAGAACTGATACCTCCCCAGTAAATTCCTGCTCAGGAAAATAAAACTGTAAACTGATAAAAGCATTCAATTTGCTCATCTAGGCAAATAGGTCATCTACCACTGATAGCATTTTACCTAAGCAAACAGCTCCCTTTGACAATGCATAACTTGCTTGTCAAGAATCCCACTAAGGACCATGTCTCACCTCCCCATCAATCCTAAAGTTCTGCATGACAGTTCTGCTCATCCTATTCAGTTAACCTTAGACCATATCAGTCAGACTTAATGCCTGTATGTTCTGCTTTGGAGATAGTACTAAACCCTATCAAGGCGGTATTTTCCCTTGCTGTGGTAAGTTTATTAACTCAGTTTTGGTTGGTCATAGCTGTTTGGGGGAAATAGGTGATGAAAAATGTGCTGTTTAAATCCAAGCATTCTACTGAAAGCCATTTAAATCAAGGGTAAATACTTCCACAACTGTTTAAGTGCTCTGAAAGTATCAGACTGTGAAGTTTGTCAAAATCAGGACCAATCAGAAGGGGAAAAATAAAAACTACCAATATTTGCAAAGAATTTGGTATGTATTTGGAAGAAAATGTTAGAGGCAATGAGAAACAGTAAGATGATTACATATACCCTGAAACAAAACTAAACTTCCAGATACATAAAAATGAATAAAGCAATAAAGTAAAAGAAAACCCCAATATCAAAGGTAAAGTATTAACTATAATTCAAATTTATAAGGACATATCTGTTCTTGGGCACGAAGACTTGATATTAAATAAACAATTCTTCCCTAACTTGATTTATTAAAGTTCATGAAATTTCAGTCTGAACTACAATTTCTTCCCACAAGAAGGCAAATAAGACAGAGAGCAGAAGAGACAGATCCATAGAACAAAATGAAATGGTCACAGATGAGAACACAGTGCACACGTGAGATGACACTGCAGAAAAATGAATGGGCAATTATTGGCAAATAATTGCAAGTACTGGCAGGCAACTTTGTGACTTTAAGTAGATTTCAAAACAAAAGCATCTCTGTACAGCAATTTTGGAGTATGGCCATCTTCACAATGTTGGTTCTTCCTATCCAGGAGCATGGAATATCTTTCCATTTTCTGAAATCCTCTATAATCTCTTTTCTTAGGGTGTTGTAATTTTCCGTGAAAAGATCTTTGACTTCCTTGGTTAAGTGTATTCCAAGGTATTTCATTTTCCACGGTGCTATTGTAAAAGGTATTGCTTCTATTGTTTCCCTCTCAGTGTGTTGTTATCTGTGTAGAGGAATGCTACTGACTTTTGAGTACTGATTTTGTATCCTGCTATGCTACTGAATTTCCCTATCAGTTCTAGTAGTTTCTTGGTGGAATCTTTGGGATCTTCCAATTGCTGTACAGATTTAATGCAATCACTATCAAACTGCCACCAACATAGCTCCCAGACATAGAGAAATCATTCCTAAAATTTATTTGGATCCACAACCGACCTAGAATAGCAAAGCCAATCTTGGCCAATAAAGACAAGGCAGGAGGCATCACAGTTCCTAACTTGAAATTATACTACAAAGCCACTGTGATAAAATCAACATGGTATTGGCAAAGAAAGAGACCTGAGGATCAGTGGAATAGATTAGAAGATGCAGAGGCATCTACAATCACATTCAGCCATCTGATCTTTGACAAAGGGGCTACACAATCTCACTAGAGGAAAGATAGCCTCTTTAACAAATGGTGCTGGAAAACCTGGGTTTCTACATGATGAAAACTAAAACTTGACCCAGCTCTATCACCATGCTCTAAGCTAAAGTCAAAATGGATTAAAGATCTAAACATTAAAACAGAAATACTAAATTTCCTGGAAGAGAAAATAGGAGGAACTCTTGAAGACATAGGTCTAGGTAAAGAGTTCATGAGCAAACATATATTCACACGGGAAGCACTTGAAAGAATCAACAACTTGGATCAACTCTTCTTGAGGAGCTTCTGCATGTCAAAGAGTGAAAAGACAACCCACAAATTTTGAAAAAATCCTAACTAACAAGAAATCAGACAGAGGTCTAATTTCTAGAATATATAAAGAACTAAGATACAACAGGGCCCTCAAATTTAAAGACACAGTTCAGAAATGGGCATCTGAGATGAATACACACTTCTCAGAGGACGAAATTAAAGAATTGAATAAATACATGAAAAAATGATCCACATCACTAGTCATCTGTGAAATGCAAATAAAACCACTGAGATACCATCTCACCCCAGAAAGAATAGCTATCATAAGGAAATCAACCAACAACAAATGTTGGAGATTTTGTGGGGAAAAGGGAACACTTCTCCACTGCTGGTGGGAATGTAGACTGGTACAACCATTGTGGAGGTCAGTGTGGAGACTCCTCAAAAGAGTAGGACTAGAAATCCCATTCAAACCGGCTATCCCCCTAGTGGGAATTTTCCCAAAAGAACTGAAAACATTGTATCATAGTGATATATGTGTACCTATGTTTATAGCAGCACAATGTGTGATAGCAAAATCTTGGAAACAACCAAGATGTCCATCACATGAGGAATGGTTGAAAAAGATGTGGTATTTCTATATAATGGAGTATTACTCAGCTATTAAGAATGATAAGCTTGAAGCATTTATACTGAAGTGGATGCCACTTGAACATATACTCATAA